>JAOWBN010210821.1:0-13941 GCA_028565015.1 Pinguicula moranensis | reverse complement strand
TGCATCAAATGGCTCGACTCCAAGGATCCCGAGTCAGTAATTTACGTGAACTTTGGCAGCATAGCGTTTTTGACTGCTCAACAGATGACTGAATTCGCTTGGGGCCTCGCGAATAGCAAGAAGACATTTCTATGGATCATTAGGCCTGACCTTGTAGCTGGTGATTCTGCCATGCTCCCGATTGAGTTCTTGAAGGAGATTGAAAATAGAAGTATGTTGACAAGCTGGTGCCCTCAAGAGCAAGTGCTGAAGCACGAGGCCGTGGGAGGGTTCTTGACACACGCTGGGTGGAATTCGGTTCTAGAAAGCGTGGTTGCAGGGGTACCTCTTCTCTGTTGGCCTTTCTACGCCGAACAACAAACGAATTGCAGGTACTGTTGTGTTGAATGGGAAATTGGTATGGAGATTGAGAACAATGTAAAGAGAGACGAAGTAGAGATACTTGTGAAGAAGCTAATCAATGGCAAAGAGGGAAAGAGAATGAAGGAGAAGATAATGGAGTTAAAGAAGAAAGCAGAGGAGGCAACTGCAACTGAGGGATCCTCGAGCAAGGATTTAGACATTTTGATTAATAATGTGTTGCTGAAATAAGCTTATAATTGAAATTTATTTAGCGTATGGAGTATGACAAGAAGTGTAGGAACTCATAGCTAGACTATAAGTCTTTAAATATGAATTGTGAGCGGAGGCAAAATACGAGTGTATGCAAAACAAAACTTTATTGAGTTCTTAACCAATAACTCATGTTTATTTATACAGCTTTAACATAAAAGTAAGTAGAAAATTATGCCTTCTTGGAGCTTTCTCAAAATTCAAGGAGGTCTCCTTCGGAGGTGTTCAAGTGATCATCCTCTATGGAAGTCTATAACCACCGCAACTTTTAGAAGAGTATACAACTCTTTGTATAAAAATATATGTGTGTATATACAGTGTTAGCGCTTCACCTGTGGTTCAAGAAGATGAGAAACAAGATCAAAATCTTTCAACTCTTTTCTACACTAACCTCTTGGGTAGAGCAAGAAAAAAAGAGGGAATATATTAAGGTATTTATAGAGTTAATCCTGGTCTTAAGATGCAAACACATGTCCAAGTTAGTGGATCAACATTTGATCTCAACCATATATGTGTACATGGTTTTGAGCTACCCATAGTTTGTTCCATGGTTTTATATAACTCTTTCACTCAACCTTTATATACAATTATTTGTCTATGAACACCTAATTGCATGTAATCTCATTAGATATGCATCCTATGCATATATTTCAATTGGAAGAAAATTGTACCATCGCTTTTATATCAATGCATATTGATGAGTAGCAACTCAATTTCTTGCATAGTTATTGCATATCAATTGATGAAGCCCAAGTATTGATAACTCAGACCAGATCACAATGAATTGTGATGATGGGATCTTCTAATAAAGTTGTTAATACTAAACATTCCTAACTATAATATTAATAAGATATAATATCACTAATATGGATAGGTTAACATGTTCTAAGACGTTTCTTTTTGAATGGAGTAGTTTATCTCATCAACTATGACGTAGAAACATCTAATCTAGAACATGGATGCTGGTAATTGACAAGTACATTGGATGGATCCATCTAGATATTACAATATTGTCAATGGTTAATACTTTAAAGATTAGTAGGTGTAAGTGATCCGTAGACTTGAGATCATCATAAAATCTTGAGTATGGAGTGTCAGTCTTTGATTCTATTCGGAGTTACATCGTAATTGGGTAACATTGGGTAGTTTTTGGGGTTATATGAAATACGGAAAGATTGATAGTGATCAATAAATGATTCCCCACTCCTAAATAATTAGGAGAAGATATTCCTGTGGCCAATTATATGGAACCATGGGAAGCCTTTCCACAGTACAAATTTAATTAGAAAAGAGTTTCTAATTAATATTCAAAGATTATGATTTCCAATCAAAGATTATGATTTCTTATACAAAACATCTATAGCATATATTAAAGAGGATGACAAATAACCTTATGGAACTAATTCTTGAAAGAGATAGTCTTCTCACATAATTATTCTCAATACTTGGGTGACCATGACATTTTGCTTGATGACACTCATGGTGTATGGGCATGAATTAGGAATTTAAAAATTAAAAGAGTTTAATTCATTAAGCATAATATAATTATGTTAATTTATTGTCTATTGTCAAATTATTGAGAATTACACACATTAACATCAAACTTTTGAAGGGCGAAATTGAATCAAGGAAGAGTTAATGGGCCAATTTCAAGAATTTGATTATTGAGGGACTCAAATATAATTATGGGGTCATAAACCTAAATATGAAGAGTTTGTGGGATGTACTGTATTACATCAAAACCTTATGTTAGTTGGATTAGAGTTGGAAGGCACTAACTCATGAAGATGAATTAGTGACACAAATATCACTTATGGTGAAGCGAGCTAATTTGCTAAGTGAGGACGAGAGTATAATTTAAATAATAATAAAATGAGATTAATTTTGTATACTCCTGCAGCCCTGGATACCAACTTTTTTTAGTGTTAGTGCAACTAAAGCCAATCACTTTAGGAGGGATAAATGGAAATAAGGGTTAAATTATTTTGGTCATGGAATAATTTATCTCATATAGATTCAAGAAACAACAATTAATTAATTTATAATAAAATGTGATCTAAAATCTATTTGTTTGGTACTCATCTGAAAAGTGGCTAAGATAAAAGTTAGGCAGGATTGGGACACGAAACTACACATGGAGCTTTGCTCGATGTGCGACATCAATTTTTGCAAATTTCTATGTTTTCCTTCCCGAAAATGCGTTTTTATTATTTTTTTCCTTTTTTAGAAATAATTAGCTGTCAATCTTGAAATCAACTGATTTCCGGATTTTCAGCAATTATCCGTTTTTAGTTGATTTGATTGAATAGATTGATTTGCACGATTATGCTAGATAAGGCAGATCGCAAAAATTATGGAATTTCTTTGGCTTTATAAGTCCGGCTTGTGGACTTAGTTGATGATCGAATTTTGTAGAAGAATTGAAAATAAATGGGAACCGAGGACACCGTCTCGGGATTCTTTGTAGGAGTTCTTGTGTTCTTGATTCTATTGCAATTTATGTATTTTTTTTAGCCTACAAGATTCCGGCGTTAGTTGCATTTGTCTTACAATCGCTATTGTCATTTACAATTTTATGTTTTTCGCTAATAATGTCTACGAAAGAGGTTAGTACGCAATTAATCTTCCTCGGTCTATGATGGTAGGCCAGCTGCCCTGGATTAAGAATATTGTTTTCCCTGTCAATGATAAATAGTTACTGTTTTTGACAAAAGCGATTTTCAGAATACCGCTGATGTCAACAATGGTTTATTTTCGTCCACACAATCCCTACCCAAAAAATTCCTCTCCTAATTTAAATTGACTGCAAACTCTTATTCTCATTCATTCGTTCAACTACTATGAGACACAGGGAGTTTTTTGCTCCCAGGTCCAAATCTAGGTATATTTGTTTGTTAGAATTTTTAATATTTCATTTTTTATTAAATAGTTATGCAATATATATTTTTCCTTAAATAGTAAATGTTAATTATAGTATGTTAGTTAGTTAGATTTTTTATTTATTAAATTAAACTTTTTAGGATATTTTGCAAAATAGATTATTTTAAATAGTTGTGTTTTTTTCCAATAAATTATTACCATGTTTTGTTTTGTTTTATGTCATTATTGTAGGTTACTTTATTTAGTCAGAATTATTAATTATAATTTTATTATTTATTTATTATCAAGTATCTAATTTTTGGTATGTTATTATTATAAAATTTATATATATCATTATCAAGTCATGGGCGCTGAAAGAGGTTTCGATTTTTTAAATTTCTTGGGAGACATAAATATGCCATCACAATTTGATACCATAAAAATAGTTTAGCACGTCAGACTTTTGGTATTAATATGGGTGGATGGGCATCTCAGTATTTGTTTGGAGACATATTTTGCCTTCACAAGCTTCACAATATTATATGTATTGAAATAGCTTATCATGTTAGAGCTTTAGTGCCAATAGTAGCTTTGTTTTTCCCAATGTTTATCCTCCATGGCCTGCAGAAAGTTTTCACCATGTTGCCTCCTCTTGTGTGCCGCCACCGATGAGTTTGACTATTGATGATCCAGAAGCCGATTCTTTCAAACTAATAGATGTGGTTGAGAATGGATCTAAACCTAATTTTAACGAGGAAACGAACATGAACATGGCACCGGAGTCAAAATTAATAAGATGTATCCATGGAGTTTTTTTAATATGCATGTCCTATTATTTTATGAAGTTAATCCTATGTATGATGATTCAATTAACGTCCCACCACCGTTGCAGAATAACTATCACGATTGTTCAAGGATAAAGCTGACTTGCAACATATTGTGGCAAATTTTTTGTATATTGCATGCCAAAAGAGATATTTTGTGTGCTTTACATTGAAAAAAAATGGTGGACGGTCAAAGTGCAAGCACAATGAACACCTACTGGATACATGTGGTATCTTAGTGCAACATACCGATTGAATGGTTGCAAATGGCTGATCATGAATATTGAGGGTTAGCACTGGTGTTATCCTAGTAATGAGGCCTCATATCACTGCAATCTTTCAAAGACATATGAGTCTTATGAGTTGGTTGGCAAAGTCTCCAAAGATTCAGGTACCTGTTTTACGAGTTTAAGAATTTTATTTTATAATTCATTAATTTCTATGTCGGATTTGTTGGTTATGATTATTTTATACAAGATTCTCAACAAAGAGTGTGGCGCAGTTGATCAAAGAAAGATATGGATTTAAGATCAAAGATGTTGGTATGTTATCCAGCGATCATTTGAGATGGTCTATGGTAATTGGATTTCTGGTGTCGAAAGGTTACCAACCTACTTGGGTGCCTTAAAATTTTGGAATGATAGCAATCTTATAGAGTGGCAACTCGACGATACAGATGACCGCTAGAAGAAGTGACTAAAGTATGTGTTTTGGACTTTTGGATCGTGTATCAATGGTTATCATTACAACCATCTAGTTATTATAGTACATGGTACCAATGTCCATTGCCCATACAAGCATAAGTTGCTCGTTGTAGTAACATTAGATGCTGGGGGAAAGATCTTGCACATTGCATTCGCTATGGTTAACGATAAGATGAGACAGGAATGATGATGATTCCGATAGAAGTTGGTTGAGTATGTGACACCACATCGAAATAGTTGCCTGATTTATGATAGAGGAACTGAAGTTCTGGCAGCAATCCATAATGTGTCTGCTTTCAATGGCTCACTTGGGGTACTTAGATAGTGCATCCATCATGTTTGTTCATACATGGCTATAAATATGGATACAAAGACTACGCAAATCCAAAACATCAGGTAATGGTGGCTTCCATGAAGACCTTGCAAATCTTGAACCACTACCCACTCCGAAACCCATGCCAACACCAGATGGCATGTTCAGAGAACCTGTACCAAAACCGAATAGCAAAACTTCAAAATTTGTGCCAAAATCAGATGGTGTAACATAAAAATCAGATGGCGCGACACCAAAACCCGATCCAAGGTCTATTGGTGTGGCCAACGACGAGTAATCAGACTATAAAAGGTGCTGTTGTAACGAATGTCTGAGATGATAATGGTTCAACACCTGAGCCACCTCAAATGAATCAATGGATATCGTCTCGTAGTTAACATAATATGCACGTATCGTGTTAGAATAAGTCTTTGGAAACTTGCAATTTATCATCTAGGCATGTGAACGAATAGCACTTGTAAGAATAAATATTCAATAAATTGAAAGTAACAATACAATCAAAGCGAGATATGTTCGCTCTCCAACTCTAATGTCACTCGCCAAAGCAGGATGCATACGAGATACAAATGATCAAACGATTATTCTCTCAGAACCATATATCATATCTTGTAACCCTCTGGACTGCAACATCAACAAGCACAAATACGTGGATAATGTGATCCAGCCGATGTTCTCACATACCCTCATATAAGCTAAGATGTTGGCCCAGCCTGGTCCAGATCATACAGATGGTACTATATGGATGAGGCCTGAGAGCTTCTACTATGGCATCCACGGCCTCTGGATTCTCCTGTACATGCCCAAACTGACACATCACCCGAGATGAATAGACGAAGCCAATACTATCAAAATGGAACAACGAACCATAGTAAGTCGACAATCGTCGATAGACTTCTAAGATCCAGCTCATTTGTTCCTCCGTGTACGTCATGCAAACAAATTGTGTTGATGTTAAGATAAATGTTAAGGCATCAAACTATAAATTAAGAAAAAATTTAACAACATAAATGGATAAGACTTTAATACCTCATGAGGTGAAAAAATATCGAACATGGCACGCAACACCTAAATAGAATGGGTCCAAAATCGTAATGGTCACCCGCCTGACCTACTGCATGTCGTATGGCTCAAAAATTTTGGGGTTCCTCCTCTTATTGGATCTCAGCAAAGTTTTTTTTTAGGTTGAGGCATTAACCTAGAACATGCCCATATCTGCAATAACTTGTTGGCACCACCAATCGGAGAAGCCTCTCTCATGTGAACATGCACACGTGGTGGGATGGATGACAGAGGATTGCACTCCCATACTATTATCCCCGAATGTATAAAGGTATGCAGTTAGCCTCTAGTGCATAGTATGAATCTTGTCACCACCAGTGTTAGGTCTAATAGTCCAGCTATAGTAAGAGCAATAATACTACGTGCAAAGAAGTGTACATCCTCCTAACTATTGTCATCAATAATCTCTCTCGCATGAGCACCAAACGATGTCCCAAATGGCAAGATACGACCCCCCTGAAATCTAAAATTTGTTGGGTCAAGTTGCATACCTAAGTACTCAAAACAATAATCAGCCATCCTTTGCCTAGACCACCTCTCAGCCCCATCCTCGACAACTAGGCGACCATCTATCACAAGCTCAAGGATCATTGAGATATACTGGAGTGTGATCAAGCACTCTCCACCACCAAGCCAAAAGATGTGGGTGGTGGTATGCCATCTCTCGAGTAGAGTAGTAATGAGTGAATGGTCCTTCACCAACCTACGGGTGTAGTACGCACCCCATAAGCCAATGGTATGTATAAACTGCTGAACACGTTAGTGCAATTTGATTCTTCTAGGGTAAAAAAAATAGTGCTTTGGTTAGAGATTGGCATTCTTAACCATTAACCGGGAAACTGATTGCAACCGGACCAAAAAATTCAATGGTTTTGAAATTATAGGTTTTCAAAATTAGAGGCTAAATGTTTGCTCAAGAATTGAAATCAGAGATTTTATTTAAAATAATAATAATAAATGAAACCGGATGGAAGCAATTGGATTTTTAAAAATAAAAATAAAAATCATCGTTGGTCAAACCGTCTCTAGTGGCCCGACCGCCAGAATAATTTTAAAATAATGAATATGGATTCGGCGCTCAAACCACTGAATCTTGACCACCGGAGACCGACGAATCTGGCACTCAAACCCTAAACCCTAACCTTTTTTTAATATATTATATAAGTTGTTAAGTTTTATAAGTTAATAGATTTTATAAATTATTAAATTATATAATTTTTTAAGTTTTATAAATTAATAAATTGTTTAAATTTTTAAGTTTTGTAAGTTGATATAGTATATAAGTAATATAAACTTTAAGTTTTATAAGTAATATAAGTTCTTAAGTTTTATAAGTTAATAGAATTTATAAATTATATAAATTTTTAACTTTTATAAATTTTTATGTTTGTATATTTTTTACAACTTATATAATATAAGTTCTTACGTTATATGAGTTTTTAACTTTTATAAATATTATAAGGTTATAACTTTATAATTTATGTATGTTTTATAAGTTATATAAATTTATAAGTTTATAAGTTTTTAAGTTGTATACGGTACATGTTAGGGCAAGGAGGACCCATTTTAACTGAAGGGTATTGGCATCTCATTTTCCACTATAAAGCTTAGCCCCTGTTTTGCGCAGCCTTTTTAAAATTATAATCCTATTATAAACACATTTTTTCAAAAAATAACTCTTCATTTTTTCAGAAAAAGTTATTATAATCCAATTATAAGCATAAGAGGGTGTGCGCAAAACACCCCCTTACCAAACTACCATGTGCACTGATTTTCATCCCATGAAGTTCCGCATGTGGAAAGACACAAATATTGATTGATCACTCTTTAAAACCTCTGTGATGGATCAATTGATGCTTGGACACTGGCTTAGTAGACATTGTAGTCGGTTCATGGCAACCTGATATAAGAAGGGATATCCAGCTACTACCTAGTTCAAGTAGACTGATGAATGCTTATGGATGAATGGAGCTGATGTAATCACACACACAGGACTGCACTCAACTGGGAGCAGAAGACCACAATGCAACAGTAAGGTCAGGAGGTACCATTCCAAGAAGAAGAATGTGGGCACCATATTTTCTATTATAGAGCTGATCAAAGAAACAGCAAGTTGCTAGCCTAGTGCAAGAAGAATGTTGACTCCCTAATGGATGGATAGACCAGATCAATCTAGGCATGCATTTAACTGTGAAGAAGAAGATCACAATGCAATAGTAGAGAATCTTGAAAACAGGAGTTTCAACCGCAACTCAAGCGAGCACATAGACTAGTTACAAGCTCTTAATGGGGATTCAACGAGTGGTAGGTGAAGGAGGCAGGCTGTTTCCTTGTAAGCGCACTACATATCCTTGCCCAACTGGCTATATCATCTATACACTACAGGGATAGCTCGCCAAACTAGAAGGAGTTATGTACCGTTATTCCTGAAAAAGGGTATCGATAAGTTGATAGTCATGATATCCAGTATTTGTGAAGAGCAGATGATGGCGATGAACTAAATGCGGAAATATTTGTGCATTCATGAGATTAGGGAGCCATGTACCAGTTCACCGTTAACTATACTAGAGGATATGAAGGAAAGGCGGGATATATAGTTACACAATCAAGATTCAACCACTAAATTTATCCTACCAGGACCTGAGATCCCTTGATCTAGTTAGTCTACGATCTGTATTGTATTTTATTCTACTTTTCTTTCTTCGCTTTTCCTTACATGTAAATACATTACACTTTATATATGAAATTTTGCTTATCAAAAAAAAAAGTTTTTAAGTTGTATAAATTTTATAACTTTATAACTATAAGTTATATATGTTTTATAAGTTTATAAGTTATATAAGTTTTTAACTTATAAGTATAACTTTATTAATTATATATATTTTATAAGTTTATAAGTTATATTTTTTTAACTTTTATAAATTTTACAATTTTATAACTTTATAAGTTATATATATTTTATAAATTTATAAGTTAAAGTTTGTACCTTTTATAAGTAACATAAATTTTATAGGTTTATAACTTTATAAGTTATATATGTTTTATAAGTTAAATAAGTTTATAAATATTAACCTTTATAAGTTAATAAAGTTTATAAGTTTTTGACTTCTATAAATTTTATAAGTTATGTAAGTTTTAACCTTTATAAGTTATATGTGGTTTTAACTTTTATAAATTTTATAAGTTTATAACTTTATAATTACAAGTTATATATGTTTTATAAGTTTACAAATTATATAAGTTCTTACTTTTATAAGTTAATAAAGTTTATAAGTTATATAAGTTTTTAGCTTTTATAAATTTTACAGTTTTATAACTTTATAAATTATAAGTTATATACATTTTATAAGTTTATAAGTTATATTATAAAAACTAAAAAATAAATCTAAAGCCAAAAAAACGTGAAAAAGAAGTTATCTGACCGGCGAAGGAGCGACGAATTATATTAAAAAGATATTGAAAATTTAAAATTCAAACTATCCATTGTCGTCAAACTGTCGGATTCCGGAGGTCGTGTAGTCTATATAAAAAAATGCAAAAGCTGTAATTTAAACTTGTTGTTGCCTTCCGATCGCCAGAATATCGGCGAAGGCTAATTTTCATTATATTTTTACCTCTATAAATACTCACTCACCTCTTCATATCAATCACACCAATTTCTTATCCTTTCTTAACTCTCAACTCTCAACTCTCAATTACTATTAGCAATTCGAAGTCCGATTCTCGATTTCTTACTACTAGCAAATTTTATTAAGAATTGTTCTATTTATTTTTTTACTCTACCAAAAAAATGTTAAAAATATGTTATATTCAATCTTCTTTATCACTACCTCCTTCCATGCCCCCGCCCCGATTTTGAGATGACATTTCATAAATTTGTTAAAGAAATATTGATTTTACTTCTTCGGAATAGTTGGAGATGCAATTATGGAAGGAGAAGGTTCGTATCCCAGTGAAGATTTTGCTCGCTCTAGTGGAACTGGAAATCTACAACCCTGACCGACGATGCCGACCTCTCAGCCTGAGCCTCAACATCAACGTACCATGCAAAATAATGAGACGAGCAAATCTCGAATATGGCTCAAATTTTACGATAAAGTTCCAGTCCCGAAAAAGTCCCTGACCCCAACAATGCACAATGTTGATATTGTACGTCAAAAAACGAGTTTTGTAAAGGTAAATTTTTTTAAATTCTTTAAGTATTTTTTTTGTATGGAATACTAGTAAGAATTTTTATTTTATAATATTAGTTTAAATATTTATTTTAGAAAGTCCAAAGAAGTTATGCAACAACCGTGCTCGTCAAAGGCTGTCTCGGGCTGATATTTAAGTGAGACCATTCTTCATCAGATATCTAGGCTCTCACGTGGAATAGTGAGTACTGTCTAGGAAGCCGGTATTTGAGCAAGACTATTGTTACTTCATTGGCTACATGGGTACTTATTAAATCATTTCAAGCTTCTTAGGGCTTAGGATATTTTTTAGTTAAGAATTAGTTTAACTTAAATTATTTTGGAATTTAAAGGTTGAGGTTATGGATCGCTAAATAATCATATAAAATGACGCGTCCTCTAGAATATGGAATAGACCCTACTCAAACCGAATTTTTGAGTAGTTGGTTCAACTGGAGTTAGGGTTGGAGGTGGAGGTACATTTTCTACTAGTCTATCTTTGTTTCAGGGATGGTTTAGTCGATTTAATTTGTACGGAGGGTCTTCATTTTAGCTTTCTCAATAGTCGTAACTTTGAACATTATGGGAAACATGTTTGAATTCCTCATTTAGTAGACTCAATCGTCAATCACACACGACTGATATTAAAAAAAGTTTTTTTTAAAGAAAGCAAAACTTAAGTCAACTTTTTTTTTTGCTTTAGAAAACCAAAAAATCACAATATGTAGTGATAAATTATCCGATAATTGGCAGAAACCTGCTTATGAGGGTAACTTATCATTGGGTATATAGTGAATGTAAAATACAGAAAAGAATATTAGCTTATATGATGTCCAATTAAACACATAATGCAACTAATATAAAATCCATAATCCACAACGTATCCAGTATATTTTCAACTAAGTTGGGGTCTGGGGGGTCAGATGTACGCGGCCTTACCTTTGTAATATACAAAGAGGTCGTTTTCGTTGCGATCCAATATGCATTACATCATTTAATGTACTGAATTCTAGCAACCTCACTAAATGAAAGTACTGGAATTTAATAGAGTCATTTTTCTCTAGTCCATTATTAGCACAAAGCTAAAAAAATTGTCAATGATGACTCTTCCATCTTCATTTGCAATGGACAAATAATATAAACTCCATAATAATAAGTATATTTAAAGAATATAACTCACAACAATAAACATATAATGTTTATTTTAATAATGCATCTCATAATGATGCATGTATATCTAAATTAAAAGAATTGTGTGATTCTTCGATTGGTGGTTTTTTTTTCAAGTTAAATGTATTTGTCATATTATTAATTTGTGTGTACAACATATTTTAAGATATATTAATTTAAGTGTCAATCCAATTAAAATGGCTATAAATTTTTTAGCAAATAGACCTAAAGTAATGAAACAATGGTTTAGATTTTGTCATGAAAATGGTATTAGACTTATTCAATTTAGCATAGATGTAGCAACTTATTGAAACTCAACTTACCATATGCTTAATTAAACAATTCCTTATAAAAAGTTTATGTGTAGATCTTTTAATACATTCCACAATCATATATCTTTATATCAGGTAAATTGGAAAGATACTGAAAAACTTTAGTATTGTTTAAATATTTTAATGATTATACCAAAGAATTATCTCATGTGTATTAGTCCACTTCACATCTTAATGTTTGTGTTGATATAGTAGAAATGATACAGATTTATGAAAATGAAACTGACTTACAAACTGCTTTAGAAGCTATTAGATAAAATTGGTGTAAATATCTTCTAGATATACAGTACTTAACCTAATTGCAGCAGTCTTAGACCCACGAATTAAATAAAAGGTTTAACAACATATTTAGAAGATTATTATGGTAGATTAAAAGACAAATAGGATGAACGAGTTAAAAATTATAAGGAAATAATTACTAGTGTAACTAATTTATTAAATTAATTATATTTAGAATATTAAGTACGCTTAGGTATTACGACTCAGTAGTTCTGGAACTTCATATTTAGAATATGAAGTACGCTAAGTAGTTCTAGTGGAACCTCAACGTTAGGGAATCTATAAATCGACTATTCGGTAAACGTATCAGGTATTCGTCAAGTTGCACACTTGTGGAACTTGACCATTATTTATCCACTACTTTTCGGATTACGCAGATAGGTGTAGAAAATGATGACAATATGTTTGATATTCTGGATTCGTAGAGGAGCAAATGACGAGATTTTCCAATATTATCGGCCAGCGCAAAAGAGGTTCTAGCATGTCCAGTTTCAACTGTCGCTGTAGAACAAGCATTTAGCCGAGCAGGGTACCTATAAAACGATCACCGTTCAAACATAAGCCCTTGAAACTTAGAATATCAAACATGCCCGCCGGATTGGATAACAATGGAGCATAGAGATCAAGAACATCCACCCGTTAAAGACGATCCATTCACTAAATGAAGATACGAGATCAACAAGCACATCAAGCCCAACTGATCTCGTGTGGTTAAATAAGTAATTAAGGTAAGAAATTGGAGAACTACGTGAGTTGATTCTTTGATATATATATATATATAAATGATATGTAGGTCATTTGATTATAAATATTAATTCATTTATAGTCAAATTCAAGCCTTTCCTCCTTTTTTTCTTAATTATATTAAAAATAAAAATAAAAATTACAAATGTAAGTAAATTGCAACTTATAAAATATATTTAATTTTTAGAGACTTATATTACAAATATAAAATAACTAAAATTTATAAAAGAAAATTAGAATAATAATGAAAATTAAAAAAATATAAAAAAAAAAGTAGTTACACCGAAGGTTACAACCGTATCACCAACCATGCCAAAACTGTCATGAAACCTCTTGAAATCGTGAGACCGTCAACCGGAAACCAAAACTAGAGAAAACCGGAAAAACTAGCATCCAGCGGTTTAGATTACTATTTACATTTTTCAAAATCGACAACCGGGGAAAATCGACGGTTCAGATACCGGCAACTGAACCGCGCATCTCTAGCTTTGGTGTCACTAATTCATCAAATCCAAGAGTACCATTAAGCAATGAAGTAGTCCCATGATGGCTCATGTCCGTTAACACGAACTTTAAAATAGGTCTGTTAGGATTTTTAATTTTTTGGTCCCGGACCCCACCCGACACCACACATTGGTATGATGTTGTCCGCTTTGAGCTGGAGCCCTCACAGTTTTGCCTTTAGGCTTTTACCCCCAAAAGGCCTCATACCAAGTAATGTGGTGTCCCTATATTTATACTCATGAAATTCTCCATCCACAATCAATGTGGGACATTTTTTATTCTCAACATCTATTAAGCCATATCAACTCTGACACTATGTTAAATTTAGTAAAACCGGCCGAACAGTAA
>JAOWBN010210810.1:0-13941 GCA_028565015.1 Pinguicula moranensis | reverse complement strand
CAAACCTGCTCTCAAGTTAGCTCGGTACGGATGGGAAGATCGGAGGCAATGGTGGGACGTATGGCACTATCTGATTCTGATTCTGATTCTGATTCATGGGAGTGGGTGTCGAGGACACGGAACAAGAGAAAGAGAAGGGTGGATGTAATTCAGATTTATTTGAATGACAGATATTGTGAAATGGTCTTTGTGTGTTCATTGCAAACAGATAAAAAAAAATGTAAATATGAAAAGAGGCAAAAGCCAAATTAAAATCGAGATCGAATTCAAACCCACATATCTGACTTAATTCCATTTTTGATTTTGGTAATTATTTTTTTAAAATCAAATAAAAAATAAATATAAATTTGAATCAGATCCTTGCCCACCCTAGGACATGTGACAAGTCAATCGATTTTTGACTTGTTCAATTTGCCTCCACTCCATTTGTGGAGACTATCGAGCATAAACGTGGGATGTACAATTCTAAACTATTTAGACTTATTTAATTCTACCTATAAATGGACAAAACGTCATATGTTGGATACACACAATTAGATACAAGCATCTAGAGAGAGATTTTAAGTTTTTTTTTAATCCTTTATTGGTGTATTTTTTTTCTTTAATTGGTAATACAAGAAAGTTATCATTCGGATTTGTCAAAATCGTGTTGCGAAAAATAACTCGTATTCTATTGTATTTTAGGAGACACATGCTCGTGATTCTCAAAATACTTAAGAGAGAGTAAATCTATTTTAAATCAGACTGTTCATTCACTGGCCTAGAAGTTATAGTTTGATTGAGAGGTCGACATACGAGTGGATCAAGTGTTTTGCAAACGGGCCGGGTGAAAAAGGCCCAAACCTCATCGCACTGTTTAAAATGGTTCATGGACCTAACCCGCACGTTTAAAAACATGCTGTTGCGGTGGACTGCAAAAAATGGGTGGATTTTTCTCACGGTGCGGCCACGGCTCTAGAAATGAGCTAGTGGGCTGACCCGCCCGTTTTATACTTGACAAAAAATGCATTTTTGGTTTTGTTTTCATACGTAAGCCACTCTAACGATTCTCAAGGGGTGTTTGCAAGTTTTTGTACTTACGTAAAAGTAGCTTTTCAAAAGGTCTTTTGAAAAAAGAAGCTTTCATGAATAAGTTAGAAGATGTTTGCAAAATATGCTTTACTACAGTAAAAGTTACAAATACAGTGTTTGCAGATTATTATTTCTAAAAAGTGCCTTTCTTAGCTTATAATTGGGAAATGATAAAGTTATCCTCAAATTAAGGATATTTTTGAAATATTAAATTATTTATGATGGTAAAGATGTCAAAAATTTAAAAATTTAAATAATTACAAAACTGCCACCGCCAAAAGACTCCAGAAACTACCCCAGAGATGCTTCTGACTTTGGGGCTTTTTTCGACTTCTCCACCACCAAAAGTCAGAAGTCAGTCGCCAAAAGTCAAAATCGCAAACACTTCAAATAGACTTTTCCACTGCCAAAAGCCAAAAGCTCCTTTTCCATGGAACTTGCAAACATCCACTCAGTTCTCATTAATCTCATGCTGTCAAGCATGATTTACTTCATTTCACTCTGCAATCTGCACAAACACGAAAGTCGAAACTCAAAACCCTCTATCTCGTGCGACCGTTCATTCACGAGCACAATAGTACTTCACCGTGCCATTCACCGTTGTCATTGCCGTCCGAAGTTCAGTTCAGTCATCCATCTCTGTCTCTGCACCGTAGCGATTGCCGTAGGAAAAGGTAATCATTCAAGTTCTATATTTACGATTTTCCGATTTAGGGCTTTTGAATCGGATTCTTCTGATTTAGGGAAAGGTAACCATCCAATAGTTGAATTTTCTGGATTTTGTAGTTGGATTTTCTAGATTTTGTAATTGCATTCAAGTTCTTAGTTCTTCTTTGTTTTTCTATCTGTTGTAGCCTGCAGGTTCAACTATCAACACGTGTGAACGACATCATAAAAAGATTTACTCCCAACTTTTCAAAAGGTATGTTTGTGTACCGAAACTTTCGGCTATTGGTACTTGGTAGGTAGATGATCCTGAATTTGATTTCTCAATAGAGACTAGAGACTATACTTCTAGATACTTCTAGTAATTACCTGATAATATATATGTTGGTTTGAATTAAGAGCGTTAGCAAATATGACTTGCTTTGGAACGGTCAAGCTTCATAGGGTCTTTCTGTCGAGGTGCAGGTAGCCCACATCTTCACAGACATGTCTATTTCACCGAGCCTCTCTCCGAGACAGTGCCCAGATCGTTATGCGATCAATTCATTCAATATTTCCCTTTTTAGAGGACAATTTCTCACAATCTGAACTGAGGACGATTTTTGGGGTTAGCTCACCCTCACGAGATTGCGACCCTTTGTCCCGGCCATTGTAGCACATGTGTTGCCCAGGGCATAATGGGCATGATTGTTCGACGTCATCCTCACCTTCCTCCAGCTTATCAACAGGATACATTATCTGTTGAAAGGAGCATGAGAAACAACATGTTTCTTAGATTGAACTAAATATTTTGCATAATAAATCATCTTTGATGTAAATTGTAGCAACGAAAGATTGCTAAATCATCTTTTTTCTGAATGTTGGCAATGAAAGAGTGCTAAACATTCAAATTTCAGGATGAAGTTTCAATGTTCAACAAATCAACACTAATTTTCAAAATGTCGTTTCAATTTTCAGAATGTTTCAGGATGAAGTTGATTTGTCAATCACCAAACTATGCATTGCGATTGTTACTTTTTGATTTGTCGTTACACATAGGTTAGTTAATTTCCTTGTTTGTGTTTATGATTTTTCTTATTTGTGCTTTTGTATTATTCTAGAGAAAACTTTATCGAAAATAGATGGATGTCCTGACAGTGTGGATGGCATTGTGAGAGAAGAAAATGATAATGAGTTCGATGAACTTGAAATAGACCCGTTCTCACAAGGTAGTATTACCAAGGGGGCGGGGCATGCTGAGAAACAAAAGAGACTTACTTCCAAAGTTTGGAAGCATTTTGCTAGATACGAAAAAATTGTTGATGATAGAATGTGTGGAAAGCAAAATGCAAATATTGTAAGAAATAGTTCAATGGAGACACAATAAGTAGTGGTACCGGGACATTGATAAGGCATGCATTAAAAAGCAGTGTAAAGCATGGTGGCATGAATTTTGATTTTGTACGTCAGTCCACATTACATTTCCTTCCCAATGGAAAGGTGAATGCTTGGCGTTATAATCCAAATGTATGGTGAGAAACTTTGATTGTATTGACTGCGACAGTGATTTGCCGATTAGTTCGGGAGTCACATGCTTATGAGAAGCATGTTAAAAGATCATTTAATCCTTCTTTCCAAATAGTTAGTGCGCGTACGATCATACGCGATATCATCGAGTTTTATGAGGAGCGTGTTGTTGCCTTGAAATCTGAGTTAGTTGCCTCCAAGTATTGTGTTTCCCTAACGTTTGATATATGGAATTCTAGATCCATTTGGATTATTCAAGTATTGTGGCGCATTACATTGACTCTACCTTGACTTTGAATAAGAGAATAATTGATTTCAGGTTGGTTGACAGACACACTGGTGAAGTGATTGCTGAGAGCATTTTAGAGGTCCTCATGGAATACAGACTATTGGATCGAACTATTTCCATCATACTGGATAATGTATCCGCGAATGCTAAGGCTATGAGATCACTCGAGGATCCCCTTAAGGCATATAATTATGGCATTCTTTTGCACCAGAGGTGTGCTTGTCACGTGATAAATTTGATAGTTCAAGCAGGTTTGGATCTTTAGAGGGATATGTTAGAAAGGTTCGATAGGTGTTGGCTTGGATTCGAGTGTCTAATCAAAGAATCAATGCTCTGAAAGCTCAATGTGTATCAATAGGTTGCAAGCCTCATATCTTGGATGTAGACATGCACGTAAGATGGAACTCGACATATCTGATATTGAAAAGAGCATCTGAGTACAAGCTTCCTCTTGGACAATATTTGATGAGCGCCATATGATGGTTCCTCCCATTCCCCTGCAGTCTTGACTTACTATGATTGGGAGGTTGTTAAAAAAATGATCAAATTCCTTGAAGTGTTCTACGAGGTCACAACTACTTTGTCTGGGCCCTATTATCGTACATCTCCTCTAGCATTGCATCAACTCCCAATTATGGCGCATGATCTTTATTCACATAAAGATGATGCGCATAATTGGGGGTGCCTTGCAAGCGATGAGGAGTAAGTATTCGGAATATTGGGTTACCCCTCCGTTGTTATATTCTTTGGCCTTTATTATGGATCCTCGAACAAAGATGAAATTTTTTGAATTATCATGTTTGAAGATGCGAACTTGGATGGGTATAACTTATGAAACGGGCGTGCCAAAAATGTTGAAACTTTTTTATTGGAAATGTATAGCAAGTATGAGAGCAAGTTAGGAGGGTTCAGCCACCGGCACATACTAGAAAAATAGCATTGGCCTTTGACATCTTGGGTACCCTTATTGGCTCATCGTCTAGTTCGTAGGATGTAGATGATGATGGTCAATACTTTGAGTTGAATCGGTATCTCCATACAATTTTGAAGTAACAGATGACAACGATAGAGAGTAGTTGAAGTTGTTATAATGGTAGGAGAGACACAAGACCAAGTACCCGGTTCTTGCACAGATGGCCAATGATCTCTTTAGCATTTTGTTGCCCACAGTTTCTTCAGAATTGGCCTTCAACATGGCGGGGATAATTGTGGAAGAAAGAAGGGCTAGGTTGACTCCTCAGATAATAGAGATTTTGACTTTGGTTAAGGATTGTGAGCTTCAAGATGATAGAATTGAGAGTTTGGGCTCACTCGAAGATTATTTTCTAGATGACGACGATGAAGAAGATGCTCCTCCTGACTTAAGGTAAATTATTAATTTTGATCTATTATGTATTTGTTTTTCATGCAAGTCAACTGAAGTTAATACCTTGCAAATGAAACAGGTGGGCGATTTTTTGGGATCTGAAATGTTGGACTTGGAGCACCTATATACGGGGATGACTGATGAGGCATTTTTTAGATCTATGATTGGTGAAATTTATTGTCTTTTGAAGTACTCCTTTCTGATTTATCATCCATTTGAATTTTGACTTTTGAGGACAATACTCAAGTTGCTGTGAATTGTGATTATGTGAAATGGTTGAGGACTTTGGACTTTTTGATTTATTAAAGTTTCTTATTTATCATTGATTTGAGGATAAGTTGCTATGTTATATCTAAAATTTCGAACAAGTGAAACGAGTTAAACATTCCCTAAACCCTAAACAGGTGAAAACGGGTCAAAACGGTTGAAACGTGTGAAACGGGCTAAACTTGACACCGCACATTTCAAATACGTGCAGGGTTAGTCTAGCCAGTTTACAAATTGGACCGACCTACAATGCTCATTTCATTATAAACAGGCAGGGCGAGAGCCCACCCCGCCCGTCTGCCCAACACTAGGTGGGCCAATCTAGCCCAAACTATCCGTGTTCACTTATTGGGGCCGGGTCATTTACAAGCAAGCAGTAAACCAGAACCGGGTCCTCATGGACTCGCCTAGGTCAACCTAGATTTTATTTATTATTTAAAATAATTAATAATTTAAATTATTAATTTCTTAGCTCAAAAGGTCAAAAAATCACTTTTTTTTCTTAGCCAAAGCCCCAAAAATGGTATTATGGAGAAAATATTGATGGGGAATGGTCTATTTATAAGTTTCATGAGCTTAAAATTTTGGTGTATGACAAATAACTCCTTTTGTATAGAATGCACAAATGTTCATCCAATAAAAAAGTTAATTCTCCTGCTCCAAAGTTTCCGTTTAGTCTAATCTTACTATAAAGTTGACATTCCTTGTTTATTTTGAACAAGCTTTGATGTGAAACTTAAATTGATAGGGATTTCTGATCGATTTTAACACATTGAACTGTTAAAAAATTGCATCTATGTTTATTATTCTTATAAACTTACAAACACTCGTTTGTTCCTAAAATCGTTAGCGTAATCACGCTTATACTTCAATACATATAACAAGCTTTGGATGCCAGACATTTCTATAGGTAATGAAGTTTATATTGTGGCCAATGAAACTCAAAGTATCAAAATTGGGGTTGAGTTATATGAATCGAACTAAAGAAAATGGAAAATTATGAATTGAGCTCATACTTTATAAATCACTAATAAACTCTTAATAACATGTCATTTTAATTATTATATATATCATATTTACAACACAAGTCAATATGATAGTTTTTTTTAATTAAAATTCATATTTAATGAAAGGCCCCAAAGGCCAGAAAATACACGCAAAATAGGGTGGACACCCTATTTACGAGTCTGACTTAGTATCAGCTTACATATCGACTTCAGTCGTAGTCTATCTTAAACCTGAAATAGGGGCCTGACCCAGGAAAGTAGTGGGTCAGGTACTCTCGTGAAAGCTCTCTAGCAATGCGGTAAATTTTTTTATTTTTTTATATGGTAACGTAGCGTTGGTGCGACTGTATCGAGTTTACCAGTAGTTTAGATATGCCAGAATAGTACAACCCAGTTACAAAGGCCTATCCGCTGAAATCCCCACACCGCCCAGTCCATTCTACCTGCAGCCCATCTCCTTTGGCCCATTGTTGCATAGACCGACCTCTTCTCGCGTGTGTTGAACCAGGCCCAAGCCCATCTTACTTGCCGCAAATGATTTTGTCATACGTTCCGCAGAATACCCTTCCGCCAAATCTTCTCCTTCGCCTTCCTGCAATCCACCTTACTCAGCAGCTACCGTCATGTCCCTTTTCGCCCATACCTGATTCCCTGTGGTAACCTCAATCGTCGCAGCTTTCCTCATAGGTAGTGCTGGAAGATCATCAGAGTTGAGCACCTCACCTAAGTTCTCTGTCTGGCCTCCTACCCCATGCCATCCCATCTTCCCATGTTTCTACAGATCTTCCTCCATATATATTTGAACAAGCTCGCCACTTATGTTCACCTCCACGGTGGTGGACAAGCGCTCTGAGGAGTCTATCACCGCAAGAACCAAGACGTGTTGGAGATTGCCATGCAAGTCGCAACCTTGATGCTTTGTCCAATTAGGTTTGCCATTGCTAGAAAAAAACCTCCGACTCCCTGTAGTAGAGAGGGGTGTCGTGCACTCGCAGCAACACAGCCCTACACTAGTTTTGTTGGAGATCTCTTCTCTAATCTTTAGAATTCCTGCGGCAGCCCAGGCTTCTTCATCCGTAAGCAACTAATCTTTCACTTTCTCAGATTCAAGCGAACAAAAATTCAGCGCCTTCAAGTTGGATCAGCGAGGCCGCCTCATATCTTGCGATTTTTAGCGTTGCAGTTGTTTGTGCAGGAGATATTGGTCATCGGAGCTCCCCAATCAAGCTAGTTCTGAGTCGGTCTGTCGGCTGTGGCTCGTATTTCATATAAGGTGAGCCTACTGTGTCATTAGCCTTTGGAGGAGGCACTGCAACATTTTTCACTTCGGTGAGTCTGCACCGCACCAGACGAGCCCTTAGCTGATAGGACCCAAATAGCAAGCCATTGAGCTATGCCTATAACACTGCCAAATATGTAGAAGAAGGGCTTCATCTCTTATTTTGTCCAGTTTGCATAGAAGTTTGAGATGATGAAAGAGATGTTCTCCTCATGCAGCTTGGTAATCAAGTTGTTCAACACTTCGTCGGAGTTAGTTCGTCTTGAGGTGAGTTGCCCGAGTTTGAGAATTTCGGCTTAAATCTGTCAACTAATTAACATTCTCCTACTTCAGGTGACAGTGTCATAGGTTCAGAGACTACTGGGGCTGGTATTTCCGCCGGAGGTGCCAATGGAGGCCATCCAGAAGGTTTGCACAGACACAATTGAGCTCGAAGGACCATGGTAATCTCCTGGTTTGAAGGTGAAACGGGAGTTAAAGAAAAGCGAGAGTTTCTCTCACCCTAAAAATTTATTTCTCCCTTGTCATGTTATAATATGACAGGGTTGTTATTGAAGTAGTTTATAAGTCTCTCTCATGTGTGAATGTCACAATTCAAATCCTTACACACTCAAATGTGGGTTTATTTTTCAATATGTGGGATTTTTAACTAAAAATCAATCAATAAAATAATAAAATGGGTCATGTTGGATAAACCCGCCGAGCTCAAAATTTTAGCCCAGCCAACAATATATACGATTTCACCTGCCTTGTATTTTAACGGACTAGGCCGACCCGTTAACTGTATTTTGATGGGGTGAACGAGTTGGGCCCTTTTACCCCAACCCATTTGTCAACCTCAGTTTGACTCAAGAGGGAAGGTTTCATTCTTTTTATTTAATTCTATAACATTAGTTTATTTATAAACTATTAATTTAATATAAATTATTCTACAATTTCCAATTGCATTTTTGTAAATGAGTACAAGTTGTAATAATTTAATATCCCAAACTATCCCTTAGTCCTAACAAAATATTGAATAGTGGAAAGAAAGAAAATCTGGAACAAAATGGGAAGGATGGTTTGGTAGCGCGATAAAAGTAATCCCACAGTTTTTTTATAACTCTACTGTTCCTGCATAATTGGAAAATGCACACAACGTTTGGTACACATTGTTTACGGTGTTTTGGATTACTAGTAAAAGTTTAAATGTGTTTAGTGACGTAGGTTAAAAATCGATAACTTTGCCATGCCATTAATGTCTATGTTGATTTACCAAACTAACCCTCATACCTACGCTAGAATCCCGTCCCCATTTCTCTTCCCCTCGACTTCGAACAGTCGCAATTAATTCCACCACGTAGCTCATTTGCCATTCTCGCTCCTGATGGCTTAACCAAACCCTGACCAGGTTCTCACTTTGTGGGTATGCTCGCCTATATGCGGAGGGAAAAATGCCACGGAATAGCACCACAATTTATGGGTCTTCTTCGACCGATGCAGAATCCTCCAGGATGGGAACATGCAACCCGAAATTGGGCTACACAGTGACTGGATAGAAAGCCCTATCTTTAACAACAATCACGCTGCACCAGGCGCCCTTGCTGAAAAACCCATCCAAATTGAGGATGAACCTGTTCCCCCATCTATGGTTACACCATAAATGTTCAAATCGGTAAGCAAAAGATGGAAAATCTAAAAGACTTCTATGCAAGACTCTCCAGAGTTCGAGGACAAAAGTATCTTGATTACCGTGAAGAAAATCTTTTCTCTGGATACTTCAAGTATAGCGAAGAGGATGCAGAACTGGACTTTGTTGAGATCCCCCTGTGTGATGGTATGGGGTAGTGACCTGACCCCCAAGGTTCGTGCTCTGATGCCACATTTTGAAATTGCTCCTTTTATTATTTGAAATAGGCCTCGTGCTCTATTGCCACTGAGTAAAATGAAGTATTTCATTGATTATGTTATTTTTGTCTACTACTATTGTTTGACACATTTTGATCATTTTGTTTATTTTGATTTGGAACAGGGACTAAGTTGGAATATTCTTCGGCTTCAGGTACTGTACTTTAGGGTGGATAGATTGTGGTTTTTGGGAATGTATACCTAGCATATTTGCATTTCAAACAATAAATAAGAATGTTTTTTATTCTTTAGCTCGCTCAGGTAAATCATCGATGGCACCTGATTTTGTATGTACATGCATATTGTTTGATGTGGATTAATGAGAAAGTTCATTTAAGGACTAGATCTAGTTTCTCCTCTATCTAGCAATTCTTTTTAAACTGCATGTTGTTGCCGTATATTATGCAGATCAATTAGTGAATCATAGTAAATTTAATATATGAAAAATTGGGTTATGAAGATTTAATTCTTCTCCGTTACAATGCATGTTATCCGTTGCTTGCAAATTAGAGGCAACGACTTGTGTGAAATGTTTGTAAGACAACAATTTACCTTTCCCTGTTCTTGTTTGTATTGGCAAATGATGATGATCAAAGATCAAGCTAGTGCCAAAAAACAACATGATGAGACCTAATAGGAGCATCATCAAGGAAGGGTCAAGCCGTGTAATGCATGTGCTTAAGCTTTTGGTTTACCTTTGTAAATTCAACCATTGGCCTTTACATTCAGACAGTACTTGAAATCTTCATGAAGTTTTTGTAAATAAATTGCTCCTGACTTATTTGCAATATGGAGAATGTTATGTATACATTGAGACTTGATCTCGAATTTCACTTTTGAGAAACGTAGCTTTAGCAGCGTTTGTTTGTTTGTTTCCCAAATTCTGCCATGTTTTTGGTTTTGATTTTTTCTATTGATCCCCAAATTTTGGTGTTGAGTATGGAATTAAGAAGGTTTGTTCCATTCATCGTACAAAACCCAATTTCGTCCTCATGTTCTTCAGTATCTAAAGTGTCTCCACCATAATCCAACACACCATAAAAGGTTAGGGCATCATAAGCAACCTTACAAGACAAACACAAATCATCTTCCTTAACCTAGACAACGTTCATACAACATAAAAAGATATTCAACCTAGTTGGAATTTGTTAGCTTCATCGATCAACATTTACTCTTGAAGAAGAGTTTAATCAACTCCTCATGTCCATCATGACCTAGATTCGGCCATAAGGAATACTGCCTTTCGTGGAGTATTAGGTGATCTACTAGGTCCACCTTGTTCTCGAAGTTTAGTGTATCAAACTCCTTAAGGTCCTTTAGTAATCGAGTTGCCTTCTACATGTTCAACTCCTTCTCCTTGCTTGCATCCCAGTTTATCTTTTTGGGTCATGAATAGTTTCTCTCTCTAGCGAACATAGTATCTGCATGTTCAAGCGTATGATCAGCCTTACAATAGAAGCTTGTCTGACTTGCCGTAAAGGTTTTCCTCTTCTTATTGTGGTTGTCACTCGTTTCAAAGTCACCAGTGAAAGGTTCATTTTCATTTGGAGTTGTAGCCTTCTCATTGGTAGAGTCTCCACCTCCTCATTAGACATATAGGGTGTGAGAAAACCTTCAAAGTTTATGTAGCTTCCGTCACATAAATAGTAACATCTTGTGACAAGAGAGAAACTAAGTTACTGTCTGACACACGACAACCAAATCTAGTTTACTCTATGGATGTTGATATACTTTATTGCACCTTAAGGCCGGACCTTCGAGTTAATGCATCTGCAGTTGAATATTCCCAACCAGCAAGCATAAAGACAAATATTCCTTGGGTGTCACAAACTCCAAGTACATTAATTGCCAAATGTCATTTTCTTGTCCTGTAGTGTGGCTGGTTATCCATGGTTGCATGCAAAGGTATGTAGGTACCATCTAAATACCCAACCATCCCTTCCATCAGTATATGATATGAAATATGTTAGCATGTCAAATATGGAATTTATCGAAACACCGATTAAGATAACCAATATGCACCTAAAAACAACCCAATCTCTTGTCATTGCAATAGTTGTCTATAGGCTTAGGGGTGGCTAGGATTTAGGACATCAGCTTGAGCACAGTCTTTAACACCTCATGAAAGGTCACACTTATGGTCTATTTACTCTTTTAAACATTCGTTTATAGTGTCTTATTCTTATGGTAGTGAGTTAATATAAGCAGGAAGATAGCAGTCTTTTCAACCGCTGAAATGTACTAATCATCTTTCAAGCCACCCTCAACTCGCAAGACCTGACAGAGCTCGGTGAAGGCTGCATTGGGCATCTTGAGATTGTTAAAATAGTCTCTATTGTTCCCTTGGTTAGTCTCTCCAAGGTCATTTGTTCTGAAATCTTATCTAGAATCAGATACTTAGGTAGGCTACTGCGCTTACGTTTAATTTCGGCCTTCTCGTAGTCCTTTTGCCTCTCAAATGCGATAAAAATAGACACAACACACAAAACAATTGTGTGCATACCAAGAATATTGTATTGTCCATTAAATCCATCACAATTTGGACTGCTTTTTCAGGGTACATAATCGAAGAGTATCAATTAAAAGCATGCAAATGTTGATATTAACAGATAATTAGCGGTTTAGTTATTTGGTCATTTGTGTCCCGAAGCATAAATTATGTTGTTTAGGAGTTCTAAAAGTAATAACCCTTGTTGTCTGTACAAATACCATATACACTTACTCGAAAAATGCATTACCTAACAAAACAATCCTTATAACCTTGGTTCTTACAATGTTAGTCAGCAAAATTGACTTGTTGAATGGAAACTAAACCACAAACCAGTACGCTAAAACCCATAAAGATCGTATATAACTAAACCCATCACCTAGAACTAGTAAGGTAAAGCCTTGAAATCGCCATACATCTAAAGATAAGTTCAAATCAACCCACAAAAAGGTAATACAAATTTAAAGCAATAAAAATTAGTTCAAATCTAAAGATTCAAGGGTTTAGAGGGTCGGACGCAAGGACGGAACGACGACCATAAAGTTTGGTTCTTAGCCAGAATCAAGGTCGAACGTGGGGACTGGATGAAAGATTAACTCTATGAACTTCTCGAGCGACTACGAAGAAAGACAAAAATTAAGAGATAGAATTTAGCATTGAGAATGTACTTATATGGCATAAGTCATAAATATAATAAAAAATGCAAAAGTAACGGCCGAGTCAAAAGTGTGATAATATATATATATAATATATAAAATTATCTCCCTTTGCCACTATACAGGAAAATGACCAAAATCGAGGAGGATTGTGACTGCATGAGAATTTGTGTTTTCTGAAAAAGTCTGTAATGAAGGTTCCTTGTCTGCCAAGCAGACAAAAATCATTACGCACGTGCTACACTTGGGTCGACAAAGGCCACGATCAACACACACGACTTTGACTATCGATGAAATTTAGTTTTACTTTTGGTACTTGGTAGGTCGAACTTTAAAATGCGCGTTAATTGTGGGAAACAAAATTAACTCGATCAAGCCAACTTGCGACAGAGCACTTGGGCCCTCTCCCTTCGTATTAAGAGATACATATTTATGAATGGTCCTATATTTGTAGCCCATTTATGATTATTGGACCAAACATTAAGGGCCCGTTTTGCGCAGCCTTCTTAAAATTATAATTGACTTTTAAGAACCTCGAACTACGAGATTGATGAGTTATTTTTTTTAAAAAAGGTGCTTATAATCCACTTACAATTTTAAGAAGGCTGCGCAAAACAGGGGCTGAGTCGTGCGACGTGTAGTCGCCAGTGCACTTATTTAAGTAGAATAGCGGCTTTAGTTATTTTTATCGAAGTTGTATCTGAATCCTTCTATTTTCTATTCTATCCTAAAACGTCCTCTGTTCTTCAACCTATTTCTTCTCTGTTCTTCTTTCTCAAGTTCCTCTGCAGAATTCTTTCTGCTGTCTATCAGTTGATTTATTGAACAATCTCTCAGATTGTTACAAGTGGTATCAGAGCGAGGTTACGAGATCCACTTACCACCCACAAACCTACAAAATGACAAGAAATATTCACCCTCAAACTACCCAAAACCAGCCAAATGATCCTCACCCCTCTAACTTACCTTCAGACCCCATAGAAAAACTCTTCGAACTGGTACAGGTCCAAAATGATAAACAAGCTGAAGAGATGAAATTGCAGTTACAACATGCTGCTACTGAAAATAAAAAACGTTGGGATGATCTACAAAACAGGTTACTGCAAAATGAGAAATCGATGATCAACTTTCAGCAGGATTTAGTCCTCCTCATGAAGAGTAAATGCCCGGAGAAGGATCCTTTGGGAGACAATTCAAACTCTCTATTAGGGACACACCCATCTCAGATAGGCAGCTCTTCAGGTATCAAATTGCCAATAGACGGTATGACTTACCGAGCTCACCAGATGATGAATCCAGTCTATGAGTTTGATAAAGATGATAATGACAGAGGGAGAAAGGCCAAGATGCCTTATATTGATTTTCCAAAGTTCAATGGATCCAATCCTCGTTCGTGGATTGAGAAAAGCACAGCATTCTTCACCATATATTCAGGTATAACATATGGCGAGCGGATAGA
>JAOWBN010210789.1:0-13942 GCA_028565015.1 Pinguicula moranensis | reverse complement strand
GAATCTAAGTTTAGAAAATGGTTTTGAGTTTGAATTGAGAGAATAGTTGAGAGAATTGAGAGAATTGAGAGCAATTTTGAGAGAAAAATGAATGAGTTGTATGTGTTTTTCGAGCAAAATAGGTATTTATATTTAGAGTTATTTAATGCATTGTTTATTTTATATTTTAGCCGACTACTATTTAAACAATTTTAATTTTAATTTATTTTAACATATTATATCGAATTCGAACCGTTTGGAATTGTAGGTGGGGGAATTAAATTCGGCCGGCGGCTTTCATGCTACACCGTTGGATCTGCAGAGATCGTGCGGCCAAAATCCATCGCGCATGTCGAGCTCCTTTAATACTGGCCGTTGGATTCTCAAAAAAGGACAGCCTGGATTGTTGCTTACGGCTTGCACGCGGATCCGGTGATGAAGAGAGATGGACCGTTAGATGTTTACCAATCAATGGCCTAGATGATCCACAGAGTTGTGACGCGGATTGAGACCTGGGACCGTCGGATTTGTGTTATTTTTCAACGGTTCTGATTTATCAAAAGTTAAAGATTTCGAATTTTGTAACCGTTGGATTACATTTCAATCGACGGCTCCTGTCTTCTGGACCCAAATGTCGCGGCCCATAACACACTCAACTAAGTCCATCGGGCTTATTTAATACAAAGCCCAAATTCACAAATCAGCCCAAAAACACTACAATTAATTTTAGAAAATAATTGCAAGCCCAGTGGGATTTTGTAAATTAATTAGTTTTAATTTTTGAACAAAAAATCTCGCGGCCATTTGTTTGATTTTAGACTATTATTAGGATTAATTAGTTTAATTAATTTATTAAGTGTTGGGTTTCAATTTTAATTTCTTACAATCTCCACCTTAAAGTTGTAAACACAACACTTAAGGAGATTAATGGCTACAAAGGTGGAGTCCCTCATAACTCTGATTGCACCACAAAACAGGGAAAAGTTAGGAAATACCAAGTATTTGTAGACAAGACAAGAATTTATTATATGACAAAACCTTAGTTCCTAAGTCTGCAGCATTAAATTCAGTAGCTACTTTTCTAATGTGAATTTGATTTTCAGATATTAAGTCCCTAATAAAGTGAAATTTAATATCAACACAAACCTTGCGAGCTAGGCCGGAAAGTTGGGTTTATACAGCAGTAGATCTAATGAGTATTTGGTCATTTTGTATTTGGTTTGGCTTTCACAATAAGAATGATACTATATTAATAAAACACGTTTAAATTTTTAAAAAAATTTAATTGAGGAACGAGAGCAAAAAAAATTAGGAACCATTCATGTTCCTTCTGCCTCGCCGGAAAAGTCGGTTCCATTGACCATTTTGTAGCTTTACAATTACATTATGTGAAGCACTATGAGTCAATCTTTTTTGAAAAAGAGGTATCGATTCAGATAATTATCATCATGATTGCCCGCTTCCCTTATTTATTAATTTGTTTATCGGCAATTTTAGGTGAATATCAAAACCACATACAAAAAGTTTGAAGGCCCTAGGCCAACCTACCAAGTACACAAAAAAAACTATCCTAAGTCCGCATGATTCTAACCTAGGTGGTCCTATGTGCCTGTCCTGAGAGTTGCATTTCACTTTAGACCCCACAATGGAGATTGCAAAGTAGGGCCTATAAGCTAAGGCTCCCTCAAAACTAGTCATTTTTTTCATATATAAGGCTTTTTCCATCTCTATTTTGATCTTTCCCCGGATTTCCTTTGCCAAATTCATTTCATCCAGGATTATCTTATTCTTCCCCGTTGATCCTTACTTGACAAAATCATCAGCAATGCTATTGACTTCCTTGAATTGGTATTGTACTACCACGCGCATTAGTGTCGCTGTTGCAATGAAGTCTTCCCAAAAATCCCAAATATACCATAGGTTACACCTATTTTGTGTAATCCATGATACCATCAGACTCGAATCCATTTCTATGACTATCATGTACCACCCATGCTCTTTAAAACTTTAGCCCTTCCGTGATTGCGCATAGTTCCACACTGTTGTTTGTTCCGGTCCCGAAATCCCGAGCAAAAGCTGTAGGAATTCCGGAATCCATTCTATGAGTCATGTTGTATAAATCGTGCAGAAGCATAAAAACTTGTGTGTGCGAATTTTCAGAATTCTTTTCCTATGGATCTTGATAATTTACACAACTTAAAGTAACAAGAGAAGAAGAAAATATTACATCTCTTAAAGAATCTCCAATTATTGGAAGTAGTCTCCTTCCATTGAGGTGTCAAAGTGTGCACCTTCTAGAGTAGTTCACACCACCACTTCTCTCGAGACTTATAAACCTAAATGTATAACTTTATATGTGAGTACAAAGAGTGTTAGCTCAATACTTCAAGTCTAAGAAAAGAAGAAGAGAACTTCTTCAAGATTTTTCCCTCAATCACCTACAAACTTAAGTTTTGTAGGAGGGGAACTTCTCAAAATTCTATCAAGACTCATGAAATGGATTAACCTCTCACAAATGATAGTCTTAGGGTATTTATAGGAGTTCTATGAACAAACACTTGTCCCAACTTAGGACAACTAATGTATAGGTGTCATGGTTTTATAAATTGAACAATACAAATATATATATATATATAATTAATTACATATATAATTACACCATTGCATGTAATACTATTGGACATGCAACTTTTGTATGTTGTCTAATTGGTGAAAACTATGTCACAATATATATATATATATATATATAAATTAGTACTTTCCAACTAGAATCTAACTAATAGAGTTTTGATGTATATAATATATATCTCACAAACTTTTCTTTATTACATTTTTGGCCCTATATTTACATACAAGTCCTTAAAGTTTCATAAACTCCAAATTTACCTTCACAAGTTTTGGTTAATATGAAACTTTACCCTAAATTTTCGCATATTATGAAATGAGCTCAAAAATTTTGGTCATTTCATAATTAATCCTCAAGAGAATAGGGTCAATGTGTGTGACCCTACAGATTCTTAATAACTTGGCAATAGACCTTGAAGTAATATAATCAAATTATGATTAATGAATTAAATACTTATAATTCATTAATCCGTAATTCAAATCCATAGACCATAAGTGACCTCTAGTAAAATATCAAAGCTTCCAAGCATTGAGAATAGTTATGGAAGGAGACTATCCTTTCAAGAATTAGTTCATGTGTAATTTATATCCTTTAGCCTTTCATGATATCCCTAATCTTGTATATTGAAATTATTTGTCATCCTCAAAATTATACATAAGATTTATTGTACTAGAAGTCATGTCATTAAGTTTTAATTAGAAAGTCTTTCTAATTAAACTTGTACTTCGCAAATGCTTCCATTACTTCTTACAAGTGGTCATAGGAATATGTTCTCCTAATGACTTAGGAGCGGTGAATTCTTTGTTGATCACTCACAACCTTTTCGTACTTCGAATCACTTCCGGTGTAACTACGAATAGAATCAAAAAGTGACCTTCATACTCAAGATCTCTATGTGATGATCTCAAGTTTAAGGTTTACATACATCCACTATTCTTAAGAGTATCAACCATCGATAATATGTTGATCTCTATGTGGGTCAATCTGATGTACTCATCTACTACAAGCATCCGTGTTTCTAGCTTAAGTGTCACTAGATTATAGTTGATGAGATCTTTCCTTCAAAATGAATTCTATTAGAATATGCTAACCTATTCGTATTAGTAATGTATTATATCACTCATATGTTAGTGATGTTTAGTATTGATAACATAATTAGAGTGGTCTCATCATCACATCTCTTGATGATACATTATAAGTTATCAACACTAGGTTTTACTATTTGGAATGTTATAAATAAAGCAAGTAAATAATCAAATATTAAAGATTTTCACGATCATATATACAACATTAAAGTGTTAATACAAAGGTACAAGATGATTGGCCTTAGGGCATAACACTAACACTAAACTCATTTTCTACTGTCACCATAACAAAAAAAAACATTTATCTCCATTAAGTGTTATTAAAAATATAAAAACTTCTTATAATATGCGTGACTCTTCTCAGTTCTCACCCAATTCTAAGAAGATATTAGTTTAAGTCGTGACTTAAGGATGACGCTCAACGCACCAGAAACAGAGCTCTTAGATATTATAGAGCAAATAAAAATTTGTTATTGCAAAAATATTGAATAAATTAGATGGAGGCAGAGACTGAGGGAATATGATGAAGATATCATCAAAAATGACCTAAAGATGTCTACCTCGACTAGGATCTCATACAGACATTATGATAATTGTAATATTATTTCGACAAAAGCCACAATAAATACAATTAATTTTTCCATATAAAAAAAAGTTCTCACCCAATCCTCCAGCAGCACACCCTTACTTAAATGCAATCAGATTTTACAATTTTAAATCTCGCCGTATCTCATCTCAGGCCCATGTTGTGATGTTGCTGGCCAGCAATCAATAGGAGCCCGTATAATCAAAACAGGTGGGGCCCATACCCAATATTCCTTCTAGAACTGCACACGTGTAGCGTGACCGCAGCACATCGTGTGAGCCAAGCGAGCTCACACTTTCCTTCCCCTGCAAGTTCATTTCAAACAGCTATATATAAAATCAATTGGCAGATCAAAATTTTCAATCTCAAATATTGGCAGAAAAGTGAAAACGAAAGAACAAATCGAGAAGATGAATTGCGGTCAAGAGGAAGAAGGTACCGTCAGTCCTAGCTTCAACAGCTATTCCGCCGATAGGTTAGGAGAGACAGCCGCCAGAGTCGCAGCTGCGGAGAAACAGGACGACGACGACGATTTTGAGTTCAGTTTCGTACGCGAAGATGAGGAACTAATCTCCGGCGGTCGGATTGGACCAAATTTTCCTTTGTTCAACCGCGAGCGGGATTTCGTGCCGATCATCGAGAGCAAGGAGCTCGAATCGACGGCGATAGTGCCTCTGAGCAAGCTTTTCATCGAGGAGGACAAGGACAACGATCGAGATCAGATCCCGTCGTGTTCGTCCTCTGAAGTCGACGAATTCGAGAGTATTCCGGTGGGGACATACTGCGTGTGGCGGCCGAGGTTGGCGGAGTCGCCGCTGCCGAACCAGTGTAAGAAGAGCAACTCCACCGGATCGACACCGAGGCGATGGAAGATTCGAGATCTGCTGCAGCGGAGCAGCAGCGACGGGAGTAGGGGCAACGTCCTGTTTCTGACTCCGAAGCAGCGGGAAGAAAAAACGGCGAGGTTGTTCGTTGGAACTTTGAGGAAAGCGAACAGAAAAGGATCCGCCGCCGGATCCGGATCACCGTCGGCGCACGAGACGCTTTATGTGTATAACCGCGCGGTGAAGGAGGAGGAAAAGAAGAAATCGTATCTACCCTACAGGCAGGATCTTGTAGGGTTCTTCGGTCGTGCCCACCGGAACTTACCACCACTCTAGGCGCTAGTGTACTGATTGTACCTCCTTGCTTTATGGTGGTACAATTATTTTTGTGTGGATCGCCGTCGGCGCACGAAACTTATCCTTTTTGTGTGGAAGTTTCAAGAAGACAAGAATAAACTGTTGGAAAATAATAATATGTTTTTTTGGCGAATATTTTAGAAATATGTTATTAGGGATGAATGAGTATTAATGAAAATATTAAGAAGAAGAAAAAATTCTCATTAAGTTGTTATCATCCAATTAAGCTAGGGAAGAAAATGGAGAGTAGTGTAATTAGCCTACTGAATTAGTAAAAATAGTGGAGAAGTTAAAGAGGTGAAAAATTTCTAACACTCATCCAATTTTTTTTATAAATATTGGATTGCCTCATGACTGAAAAATATATACAACAAATTGAGTCTAAAATTTTATTCTCTCTTCTTACAATAGTTTGTGAGTCCTTCAATTGGTGATAAAAGAAAGATATCATTAGAGTTCCCGCATGTAAGTGTTGTGCATATCGACTCGTATTCGTTGTATCCTGGGATATAGATGTTCGTGAATCTAAAAGCATTCAGCAGAGGGCGAATTTGTTTTAAAAAAATTGTGAATTTCACAGGCATCGGAGTTCTTCGAATCCTCCTATTTCGTTCAACGGTGCAAGGTTGAAATTGTACTTTAATTCATGTAATTCTTACACAATTTTATCTATAGTTTATTTCCTCCATTGTAATAAATTGTTAATTCTCTTGATTATGTTCAACAATCTTAAAATAAATTTATAATTTATTTGAAACTAACAGTTTGATTTGCGAAAAATAGAGGCAATATATCTTAGATATGATTATAAGTTTTTCGATTCCCACATCAATGAAAATTCAGATCTGATAAGTTGAACACATTTTGTTTCATATATCATCCGTTAATCATGATGTATATGTGTTAATAATATTATTCAAAATATTGTGTCTATTATTCAGAATATTGGGTTTATTATTCAGAATATTTATTCACAATATTGTGTTAATTATTTAAAATATTTTTTCAAAATATTGTGATCAATATTTTCTGATTTTTGTTTTTCAAAGTTACTAACTCTTAAGTTTCTTGAATTTCAAAAATGGCTGAAAATAATGGTGTACCCGTAATTCCTGAAGGCTCATCCTCGTTGTCACTTATGTAAGCTGAAACCCATAATTTTGCTCCTACACTTGGGGACTTAGAAGGAAAGAATATTCCTGTGGTAACACAGGTTCCGAGGGTTTCAGTGGTTTCTCATGTGACATCTATCCCTATTAGCCACAATGAGAAATCATAAAAATTTAAGGGGTCCACAAATTTAAAACGTGGCAATAGAAAATGTTACTCTACTTACTATACTGAATCTTGCAAGATTCTTGAAAGAGGATTCTCCTTATGTCATAGAGGATGAATTGGATGAGCAGTATTTGACTGCAATAGATGGCTGGAGACATTTTGAATTTCTTTGTAGGAATTATATCCTCAATGGTTTGTCTGATGCCTTGTACGCTATGTATAACATAAAGAATACAATAAAGGAATTGTGAGATGCTTTAGACCATAAATATAAAATTGAAGATGCTGGTGCCAAGAAATTTTTGGCTGTTTTATTCTTGAATTTCAAGATGGTGGACACAAAAACTTTTGTGAATCAAATCCAAGAACTTCAGTTGATCATTCATGGAATGTTGGCAGAGGGAATGATCCTTAGTAAATCCTTCCAAGTAACTACAATAAATAAAAAGTTACCCCCTTTGTTGATGAACTTTAAAAATTATTGAAGCTCAAAAGGAAGGAATGTCAATGGAAAATCTAATCCTTAGACTTTGCATTGAAGAAAATAATAGAAAAAGACTTCTAATGCTGTCGACATAAATGTTGCTAAAGCAAATGTGGTAGAACATGAAAGTGCCAAGAGTAAGAAGCATGTGCATGGGTCAAAGATGGGACCTAAATAAGGAGTGATTAAGAAACAAAAGTTTCTTGGAAAATGGTACAACTATAACAAGACGGGGCACAAGTTGTCTTATTGTAGGTAGCCGAAAAGGAAAAAGGGCAAAGAAAAGAACGAGGCCAATGTTGTGGATACCATCACGAGAGATGTATCTGACATAGACCTATGTGTTGTGGTCTCTAAAGTTAATATGGTGGATATCAATCCCAAAGCATGGTATTTAGACACTGGAGCCACCAGACATATTTGTACAAATAGATCTGCTTTCTTTGATTTGACTATGAAAGTTGGAGAAAATGTCTATATCGAGAATCGTTCTACCTCTAAGATTGAAGGGCATGGAACTAGATATCTGATGATGACTTCAGAAAAAGAGGTCAAACTGTAAAATGTGTTATATGTGCCTAAGCTGATAATGAATCTAATTTCTGGAACACTATTGAGTGAACATGGATTCAAGATAGTGTTGAATCCCACAAGGTTGTTTTGTACAAATAAGGTGTATTTGTTAGAAAATGCTATGTGTGTGCTTATAGCATGTGGAAGATGAATGTAATGCCTGTTATAAAGCTCTCCGATAATGTTAATAAAGTTAACACTACTTCTATTTACTTGTTTGAGTCTTCTAATCTATGGTACGGTATATTAGGGCATATTAATTATGATACTTTGCATAGATTAATTAACTTAAGCCATATACCAAAGTTTAATATAGATTCCAAACACAAGTGCAAAAACATGTGTTGAGGCAAAGTTGACTAGGTCATCATTTCAATCAGTTGAAAGAAGGACTGAACCCCTTGAGTTAATTCACACCGATGTATGTGATTTGAAGTTTATTCAAACAAGAGGTGAGAATAAATATTGTATTACATTCATTGATGACAATACAAAATATTGTTATGTATATCTGATAAAAAAAATAAAGATGAAGCTATAAAAAATTTCAAATTTATTCATTATAAGCAAGAGGTAGAAAATTAAGATGGTTAAAAGTAATCGTGGTGGTGAATATGTTAAATCATTTGGTGCATTTTGTGCTCAACATGGTATTATTCATGAGGTCATTGCCCCCTATTATCCACAATCCAATGGAATGGCCGAACGAAAAAACAAAACTTTAAAAGAAATGATGAACGCAATGTTAATCAGTTCTGGTTTGCCACAAAACATGTGGAGGAAGCCATACTATAAACTAATTACCTTTTAATTAAGGTACCCCTAAATAAATTCGAAAATACGCCTTATGAATTGTGGAAAGGTAAGATATCTTCCTATAAATACTTAAAAGAGCGGGGGTATCTCGTTAAGGTGGCAGCATCTTTATCCAAGAAAATGAAAATAAGTCTAAAAATGATTGATTGTATTTTCATTGAGTACACACATCACAACAGTACGTATCGATTCCTTGTGTATGAATCTCAAAACCATGATATTCACAAGAATATGATAATGGAATCTAGGTGTGCTTCATTCTTTGAATATATTTTTTCATGCAAATCCAAAGAATCTGAACCAAGTTCTACGAAACGAGGCTCGGATGAGATTATTCAAGATCAAGAATAACTTAGAAGTTCAGGAAGAACCCATACGTAGTAAAAGGGCCAAGACAAAAATATTTTTTGGACCATAATTTTTTACCGACATAATCGAGGGTGAACCTCAAACTTACAAGGAAACTGTAAGCTCCACGGACGGTCCTTTATGGAAAGAAGCTATAAAGAGTTAAATTGATTCCATCCTATATAATCATACTTGGGATCTAGTGTATCTTCCTCCCGGATGTAAACCATTAGGATCGAAGTGAGTTTTCAAACGAAAAATGAAACCCGATGGAACGATTGATAAGTGTAAAGCCAGACTTGTAATCAAAGGATATAAACAACAAAAAGGCATTGATTATTTTGATACTTATTCTTCCGTGTCGAGAATAAATTCGATAAGATTGATTTTGGCAATTGCTGCATTGCGCAATCTCAAAATCCATCAAATGGACCTAAAGACTGTTTTTCTTAATCGAGATCTTGACGAAGAAATTTACATGGAACAACCCGAAGGTTATGTGGCTCCTGGACAAGAAAAGAAAGTCTGTAAATTGGTAAAGTCCTTGTACGAACTTAAACAAGAACCCAAACAGTGACATGAGAAATTTGACCATGTCATAATGACTAATGTGTACAAAATTAACGAGTGTAACAAGTGTGTCTACGTGAAAATTACAGAATAAGAATATATAATCTTATGTCTGTATGTAGATGACATACTAATTGTCGATAACATTGATCGAATGGTAAAATCTACCAAAGACATGTTGAACTCAAGATTTGATATGAAATATATAGGTTTGACGGATATAATTTTAAGGATTAAAATTATACGATCGCCAAATGGTATTATCTTGAGCCAGTCACACTATGTGGACAAAATTCTTGACAAATTCAATAAAGATGATTCTAATTCTTTTAGAACTCCAATTGACATAAGTCAACATCTGTTGAAGAATAAAGGAGAGAGTATTGCTCAAGTAGAATATGCTAGAGTGATATGTAGTCTCATGTACCTGATGAGTTGTATAAGACCAAACATGATCTATATTGTGAGTGTATTGAGCAGATTCATGAGTAATCATGTAAGTGATCACTGGAAAGCAATCGCTAGAATATTAAGGTATTTAAGATATATTCGTGACTATGGGTTGCATTATAGCATAGATCATGTTATCTTAGAAGGATACATTGATGCAAGTTGGATATATGATATATAAGACTCTAAAGCTGCTAGTGGATATGTCTTAACTGTTGGAGGTAGAGCAGTTTCGTGGAAATCCTCGAAACAAACTATAATAACAATATCCACAATGGAATATGAGTTCGTAGCATTGAATAAATGTAGTAAAGAGGCAGAATGGCTAAGGAATTTCCTGGAGGATATTTTAGATTAGCCTAAACCTGTGCCAGCAAGATGCATATATTGCGATAATTAAACTATAATTGGTAGAGCAAAGAATGTTCTACACAATGGCAATTTGAGACATATACATCATCGACATAATTTTGTTAGACAACTAATATCAACTGGAGTTATCACTATTGACTTTATAAGGTCAAAGGATAACATTGCGGATCCGCTAACTAAATGGTTAAATAGAGATCAAGTTGAAACAGTGAAAGGAATGAGACTTAAGCCCGTTATAAAATAAGACCAATACAAAAGAAACCCAACCTAATTGACTGGAGATACCAAGATTTAGGTTCAAAGGGACAACCTAATTGTAACAACCTTAGTGCTTCACTGTTAGGGTAAACCCCTGCATTCCAATGATGAAACAGTGAAATCCGTAGGAAGAGGCTAAACATATTTGCTTTTAATGATCCTTATGCGCCGGAAATTCGAGCGGAGTATTGGGGGTTACTCTTACTTAAGTGATCACTTATGTGAGAAAAAATACGGGTCTCTTCAAAGAAAAATTGTGGGGGTTCAATTCTTTAAAAACTCTTGCATAACCAGGTGTATGTCCAGGGCCAAAATAAACATAAAACATGAGAAGTAAAACGGTACTAGGAAGATATATTTGTGAATTATATTACGCATTTACAAAAATGACAGAATAGTTCAAGAACATTACGTCTACTGATCAACTAGTAAATTAATATAATTTCATAAGGTAAGGTTCATGGGGTGAAACCTACCTATCCTATGTAGGTATTGACCGCTAAATTCTATCACCACATATTGAGTCTGTGTATAGGATCAATTTCATTCATTTGGGAGATCGTTGAAAAATAATAATATATTTTAATAATATATTATTAGGGATGAATGAGAATTGATGAAGAATATGAAGAGGGAAAGTTTTTTCTCATTAAGTTGCCAACATCCCATTAAGTTAGTCAAGAAAATGTAGAGTTGTGCCATTAGCTCACTAAGTGGAAATAGTGGTGAAGTTCAAGAGGTGAAAAATCTCTAACATTCATCCAAAATCTCTATAAATAGTAGATTCCCTCTTGATTGAAAAACACACACAATAAATTGAGTCTAGAGTTTTATTCACTCTTCTTGGAATAGTTTGTGAGTCCTTCAATTGGTGATAAAAGAAAGATATCATTAGAGTTCACCAGAGTTGTGTTGTAAGTGTTGTGCATATCAACTCGTATCCGTTGTATCCTGGGAGAAAGACGCTCGTGAATATCAAAGAACCCAAGAGAGGGCGAATCTATTTTAAAAAAACTGTGAGTTTCTAAGGCTTCGAAGTTCTTCGAATCCTCCTATTTCATTCAACGGTGTAAGGTTGAAGTTGTACTTTAATTTATGTAATTCTTACACAATTTTATCTATTGTTTATTTCTTTCATTGCAATAAACTGTTAATTCCCTTGATTATGTTCAACATAAACAACTTACTAGAGAATCTGTCAATAAATTACCGCTTAAGATCAAGTTAGGAATTTTCTCCTGAAAATAGGGAAATTCAAGGACTAATATGTGCCAATAAAATGAATTAAACCATACTTTTTTTTGTAAGAAGCTGTTTAACACCAGCTCTTGACTCTTCTAGTGAGAGCTTGTACCAACTTAAGCTAGATGGGTTGTAAAAATTAGTTGAGAAGTGTTTAAAAAAATAATGAAAATAGAAATAAATATTATCTAAAAATGAAAAAAAAAAGTATGTACAAAACTACTTGAAAATATAAAGTTATAAACGTTTGAATTAAAAGTATTAACTACGTTTCCTCGAAATGCTCAAGAGGTTTTGCGCCTTTACTATAGCAACTTCCTCTCACATTGAACATCTCTGTATCTTCATTATGTCTCCAGTGGAGAAGCCTTTTGGAATCGCGGGTAGGACTTCACCCCCTAAAATCAAGGAAAACCAAATCAAACATAATCTGTAAATTATGCCCATAAGCAAGGTATGGGGTGAGATGTAAACAGTCCACTCTTACTTCAAAAGAGATAAAGACGTTATTTTCGTTGAGCCCCCGAATTCGAAAAACCTTTGAAATTTTTGAGAGTTTTTTAAAAAGTATTTTAGTTGTACAGCAGAAAGATAAAGTTTTAAGTAAAAATACAAAGCCTTTTATAAACCAAATAATTACAACATCGTAAAAATTTATACTATGCATACAAAAACAATCACTTAATTAAAATGAAGACACACAGACAAGACCAAACAAAACAAACACGAACAAGGCCAAAAAAGGGGGAAAAACACAACCAATGCAAAAAAGGATTTCGGATCTAATGAGTGTGGACACACACAACCTAACCATGTAGTCTACCCTAGTTACCCTAGCATGATCAAGATCAAGTATGATATGCACAAATCCTATATATCTAATTGTAATATGACGTTTCCAACTCATCTAATCAGAAATCATGTCTTCAGAGAGGTCTAATTATGCTAAATTTAATTGAATTTGTTCCTCTAACGTCCACCTAGGTCTCCCTCTCCCTCAAACTTCCTTCAACTTAGAGTCATTCGACTCTTCTGACGGTTTCATTGATAAGCCTTTTGCGTACATGTTCAAACCATCGCAATCTTCATTCTCTCAACTTGTTACTGATAGATGCGATATCCGGCTTATCTCTAATAACTACATTTGGGATCTTATCTAACCTCGTACAACCACACATCCATCTTAACATTCTCATCTTGGCTACTTCAAACTTCTGCACTTGCGATAGTCTCATAGCCTACATTCTGACTGATACAACATGGCCGGTCTTGTAGTTGTCCTATAAAATTTTCCCTTCAACTTTAGCAAGCATTTCTTGTCGCATAGCACGCCAGTAAACAATCTCTATTTCACCCATCCAACCTTGATGCGATGAATAATGTCGCCTTCAAAAACCCCATCCTTTTGTATAATAGAACCTACATATTTGAAACTATCATTTTGTAGGAGTAACTTAGTTTACAATCGTAACTTCTGTTCTACATTTCTCCGTTTCATCAGCAAAATTGCACGCCATGTAATCAGTCTTTGAGCGACTCAAGTGTAGTCCCTTGGTCTCTAATGTTTCTCTCCAATGCTCCAACTTAGCATTAATGATGCGAATGTTCGAGACTCGAGACGCGTTCGGATTTTTGCATAGTTAAAAATAGTTAGACTTTGCCTTCTCTCGAGACACATTTGAATTTTTGTATGGTTTAAAGTAGTTGAACTCTGCCTTCTCCAGAAATCTTGCACTAGTTGGACTCTATCGTTTCAAAATGTTATACCCAAGTTGGACTCTCCCGTTCAGAGGTTTCAGTGAAGTTTCAAGCAAGGGTTCCGCTAGAGATAGATGAATCATCCGAGAAGAAGTCTTGTGTGATATTGTTGATATGCACGCCTGCCATGTCCTGTTGGGACGCCAGTGGGAGTTTTACAAAAGAACCAACGAAGACGGCTATACCAACAAGTATTCGCTCATGTATAATGGTGTGAAGTACACGTTTCCATCACTTTCACGTCGTAATGTATTTTGAATCTTAGGAGAGAGAGAGAGAGAGAGAGAGAGAGAGAGAGAGAGAGAGAGAGAGAGAGAGAGAGAGAGAGAGAGAGAG
>JAOWBN010210778.1:0-13943 GCA_028565015.1 Pinguicula moranensis | reverse complement strand
AATCAAACACCGACTACACTATTATAGACTCATCACTCAATCTATGTTATGCCTTGTCTTAGGCCTGTAAATATTTAATATTTATTTTGTTTCTCGCTTTGTTTATATTTCCTTGTACATATACTTTACCCTATTTATAAATTTGGCTCATCAAAAAAAAGTGAAGGGAGGCTGCGGATTAATAAGGAGAGGTAAGAATTACGAACGATCATGGAAATGGAAATCCAGTCCGCGATGGAAGGAAATGATCCACTGGTTTGTGTTTATGTGTTTTGTTGTGCGATTATTTATGGGTTATATATTTGACCATTGATTTAACTCACATAGGTTATTGCTCACGAACTCTCATTATGGTGTATTGATGAATTGGTCTTATACCAATTAATCAAGTTCTTTTAGTTTATCTTTTGTTTGTTTTTAGCAGTTATGGTGACTTTTATGTTTGTTTGACTTACTTTCCACTGTGTTTTTAGGCACCGGGTGACTGATTGGTGCGAAAATGGATAAAAAGGGATGGAAACAAGCAAGAAATGGTCAAGGAAAGCAATGGGATGTACAAAGAGTCTGGAGCCCACCTCCATAGAGTTAACGCGCGTCTAGAACAAGCATAAAATGGTTGCAGTTAGTTTTGCGTTGGCCAAGACGAGCCTGTGATACAGGAAACATCAGCGGAATAAAGAAAATGGATAATATTGTAACTTGAAAATCACCAGATACGGCGTGCACCTTCATATACCCCAGAACAATACATTTTTGGTACTACGAGAATATTGGCCGCCACTGATCATTGATCTGGCGTGAAATTCAAAAATTACCAGAACTCCAAATAATGTTGATTCAAGCAACTCTTGAATACTGTCTAAGACGAGAGCAAAATTCTCGCAAGAATTTTTGAAAAGAGTTGCACGGCCAACATACGATTGGCGTAGATGTCCAATATTTCAGACGCATTTGGATTATTACATGGTCCAAAGGAGTTCGAGCCCAAGTGGACTATTCCAAAAGAGTCATAGGCTGAGTAAACTTTGACGTCTCGAGGAGTCCTACCCTAGTTTTCATTCGTTTCAAGCATAAGTGTTAGCTAGGTATTAATGAAGCGTTTGGTTAGGTTCTTAATGCATAACACAGTTTTTCTTCTCATTTCTTGCCATCTTCTCTATTTTGTGTAATTTTTTATTGGGTTGCGTACCGTATCTTAGTTATTTATTTTGATTTTGTTGTCTTTATGCCAGAATTAAATTTTCCAATCCACATTATCTGCTAACATACGTAGAATTCGTATCAATTGCCCTTTTGGGGTTTCTTACCCTTGTTCACCCAGCCACTCGCTTTCACTGCACTCTTCTTTCCCTTTTGCTTCTTAAGTTTGGCTTTAGGCACACGTTTGTCTTTAGAAGAGTATGATAGCAAGATAGTATCATTTTCCTTCTTCAGTTCACTTTTCGTGACTTTGAGTATATTCACCAACTCAGTTAACAGAATTTGAATCTTATTCATGTTGTAGTTGATGATGAATTTGTAATATCTATCTGGAGGATATTGCAGGATCAAATCGCTGCAAATGTCATTTTCCACGTTTACACCTATGTCTCTCACCCTTTTGATGAGACCCAATATCTTAATGTCGTGGGTAGCCATGGAAGATCCCTCCTTCATTTGGGATTTGAAAATCTCTTTGTCCGGGTTGTACCTTTAAGTTCGAGACTGAACCTCAAACAACTCATTGAGGTACCCCATATTGTTGTGGGCATCAAAGTTTTCACATTTCTTCTGAAGGTCCGAGGTATTGGATGCCAACATTAGATATTGGGTAAGGTCATACCCATCAACCTGCTTCTCTTAAGCAGATTGAATGTTCCTTGATGAATCCTATTCCGGAGGATTGAGTTTGGTATCACAAGGACATGAGCAAGTTTTTCGGATTTGAGAACACTTCTCAAATTTCATTGCCAGTCCAAGTAGCTTGAACCATTCAACTTGTTGGATTCAAGAATAGATCGTGGATTTAATTGCGTAATAGACATCTACAATAAACATATAAAGGTAAAGTGAGACTTTGCTATCATGCATATCAACAAAATGAATATAGTAGGCTTTAAAACATATCCATTTAGATCCTTCTATTTTGTTGCAAATCCATAACCAACTTCTATATTGATTTAGAGGATTCATTAATCTTCTAATGTGTCAAGAATCCCAATTGAACCATTGTCAAACATTGAGTTGGCTCAACAAGCCAACTATGGTTACCATGGGTAATTAACTGAACTCTTTAACAATTGCAACACTTTGTAATTCCTTACTTTTGCTTGGTTAGTCAGTTAGTGACCTTGCCAAGACTTAACCTCTAAACTCTCAAGGCCTTGAGTTAGCTCAACAAACCAAGAGTTTTAGTTAAGTCCAACATCATTATTCGGAAAATTCATAACTTTTATGATAAACTTCTTATACGATAGATGGCCACCTTGAGTTAGCTCAACAAGTAAGCCAACGATCAAGAGAACCAGTTTATTATAATAATGGAAGTCATCACCATTTTCAAATTCGTTTGAAAAAGGGAGGTATAATTATTATATGAGGGATTTTGATATGTTAGGTCTCATCATTTCTAACTTGCATATCCTATTATTATCACATAATAGTAAAATATAAAGTATGCTAAATAAACATACATATATGTGGATGATCATGAACTCTACTAGTCCCTTGGCCATTGAGGGACTAGGTGTGTTAAACCTGAGGATGGTCTTCAACTCTTTGAAGCCATACAACTCGTTGCATGACCACCTCAGAGTTGGAAAAACCGTGGCTTTCTTGGTTCCCAAGGGTGGTCTTCACCTCTTTGAAGATATGCAACTCTTTGCATCTCTACCTTGTTGGTTCCTTCTTGGCATCTCCTCCATTCTTCAACTACTTAATTCCTATCCTACCTCTCACATTTTTCTTCCCACTAAACTAATATATATTACATTCATTTTGAGAAACCCTAAGTTACATTTGTGGGTAGCGAAATGGAAAAATATTTACATCAAGAATAATAGAAAGGCATAGCATACAAACCATAATTTGAATATGAATGTAACTATTAAAAATATATTTTAAAGAATTAAGTAATAACAATTATTACAAATCACAATCCTATTGACTTTATTCCACGATCAAACACCATGCATTCAAACTATTCATAATTAAATGAAAGAATGTAAAGTTAGACTACTATAAAGAATCATAACCACGTGCAACACATTCTTGAACACTTTATTAGTGATCATGAACAAGAAATTGTTCAAAATTTGGCATCAGGTTGGACAATTTCTATCTAAACCATGCCACGCATTTTAGGGACTTCACAAGGTTTAATCTCTAGTTGTTTTAGAGCAATAACTTATGCTTCTACAACATCACTGAGGACCAAAAATGTGCACGTTTTACTACTACAACTTTTGATCTCAAAATCTTTGCACTCTATTCAAAAAAAAAGTTAAGATTTCAAGATACAATATTTAAGAAACATGCATGCAACATGAACACATTCATAATTCTGTCTTTTAACATAAAAGCTATATAAAATATCTTGCATGTGATGCAAGAATCAACATAATGGCTCTGATACCATTTGAGGGAACTCATGGCTATACTACGTGTTATGAAACGTGAATGTGAAGCAAAAACATAACACGAGTGTATGCATAATAAAAATTTAAAGAGTTCCCAACCAATGATCTATACTGATTTACAAAGTTTTAACAAGAGTTAAGGAGAAAGTTATACCTTCTTGGAGCTTTCTCAAAATTCCTTCAAGGCAGTCTCCTCTTTGGAGGTGCTCAAGTCACCACCATTTATGGAAGTCCACACCCCCACAACTCTTGGAGGCTTAAACAACACCTTGTATAACAATATATGCTATATAGAGTGTTAACTCTTCACTTGTGGTTCACGAAAATGAGAAGCATGATCAAAATCTTTCATCCTTATTCCTCAACGTACTCCTGGGTAGAGAGAGAAAGAGAAAGGAAAACTTATCTTTTTTCCTATCAAGATGCGCAAATGCATAAACCTCTACACATATGCAACTATCAAGGTATTTATAGAGTAAGATATGGCCTTGAGATGCAAACACATGTCCATGTTAGTGGATTAACTTTTAATCCTAGCCATACATGTGTACATGGTTTGTAGAACTCTTTCACTCAACATTTATATTTAACTCTTTGTATATGAACACCTCAATGCATGTAATCTCATTGGATATGCATCCTATGCATACAATTCAATTGGAAGAAAATGGCCACTAACTTCTATATGGATGTATCAAGATATTTATAGAGTTTTTTTTTTTGTTAGGCCAAAAATTCATCAATAGAATATAAGTGTATGTACAACTTTCTTAACATAAGAAAGTACTAAGAGAATATAAAAAAATAAGAAGAAAAAGAAAACAAGAAAAACAAGATACATGCCACATTGGCAAAATCGTGATACATTTGCATGATCCAACCGTGGATTTATATGAGCGAGAACAAGGTGGTTATGCAATAGTGATCAGCTAACTATGAACTATGCAGGATGCCATATAAATGACTACATGGGTCATTACCCTGCTAAAAAACCAGCTCTGCCTGTTTACCTTAGAGCGTCAAGGTCGTGAGATTGCCAACTAGCCCCACAAGCAGAGACTTACAAGCTAATACAGTATTGATCTGTTGACCTTAAACTATGCAGGCTGCCATACAAGTATGGCTACAGGAGTCTTTACTGTAGTAGCTAGCAAAGCTCAGCCTGTGCTCCTTATAGCATCTTAGTCCTTTGATTTATTGCTACCCCCTTGCCCCCTTTCCGCATTTAGATGCCTTTGAATCATGCTAAAATCACTCAACCTCTTGCTGCTATCTCTATCACTTTGCGTGAGTAGCGAAGAGGTTGGTGTCCTCAAACAGTCATGCGAAGAAGGCCTTGGCTGCCTCCTGTAGGGCCAACACTGTAGAGATATGGAACCTCAGATCTATTTTGGAATCTTGAGCAACTTATCACGTAGTATCTCTTTTCTCACCCCAGATACAAAAATAATTGCACGCCACCATAGTGATTTGCCATGTATAGTTATTCTCCGGGAATTATGCATTGAGTACCATTGCAGGGATATGAATCCATTTTATCCGGGTCTCCTACCTACCTGTACCACCACGAAGGGAAGAGGTAATACAGTTGCATACATATAAATTTCCAATTCACTAGGTGCACCACATATCATACGCTGACCACACCCTGGCAACTCTGATCCATGAGTTCTAATGTCATATAGGCTTAGCACTCGGAACATAGACTTCGCAGCAACTTAGGTAAGGGGAGCCATAGTCAACCACAGTACATGGAATAAGACTATGCACTTTTACCGTATAACTTGGGGAGTGATATATTTTCTTTATTACCTGCCTCCCAGATCTTTCATCAACCGAGATTGCAGGAGTTGTATACCTGGAGCAGCTAAAATTGCTACACTCCACCTCCAGGATCATGTTTCTCCCAATTACCCCATAGGTTAGCACTTGCTTTGCCTTCATCCATGCTTATCCTAGCAGTTCCCCCTCCAGATGCACCTGACAAAATAACAAAAACAGGAACTTTAGAAACAGTCACCTACCATAAACACCCCTTATATAATAGTAAGGTTAAGATACAAAAATACTCACCTGTTTTAAAGATGTAGCCAACGCCCTTAGATTGTCACACGGTTGTACTATCCTCTTTAGTTAGCACGTAGTCCCATACATAATAATGGTTGTTTAATCCACTCATACATCGAGTATGAGAACTCTGCTCGCTATCCCTCAGCCAACACCAAATTAACCGTTGAAGTGAACCTCATTTCTTTCTTTTTTTCCAGAGGATCCACATGAATGCGAGCCATATGGATAGCAATGTGGATTAACTTTCACCCAAAGATGCACACTTTCTTCGGGGCATATCTATTCCACACATACTTAGCTAGATCCACTTACTGTTAGTTGAACACAGGTAACCTGGCTTCTAAAATTAGGCTATATGCCTCCTTGGAGCTGTAGGTACCAGTTGAACTACTCCCAAAACAATATTTATCTGTGTTGGTAGGCTATGGATGACTGTCCTGTAGGAATTCCACTAAATCTATGAGATAAGGCAGTTCTGACTCTTGCAAAGGCCTTCTCCAGCTCCACTTCCATGTCCATCTATCTTCTTCCCAATATCCAACTCTGCTACACTGGTTTCTTTATGCCACACAATTCAAAATAATCTTGGGTATTTGCTGGCCATCATTGTATTCTAATGCCACCTGTGTGTCTAGAACTTATTCCTTTCCCACTACCCAGTACCAATCTGTAATTCTATAAGTACCATGGAACACTCATTGTATCCTGCAATTTGATTCACCATCTGGTTGGATAGGCATGACCCAGTCTTCTCCTTGCATTCCTAACTGTCTGTGTAGTTTGTGTTATGATCTGTCTTAGATCACCCACTTGTATCATCCCATCTTCCCCATACTTAGATCTTAATACTTCTGCAACTAGAGATACTTCTCCATTTAGTATTCTGTCTCCCCATTTACCCAACATTGCATCATTAAAATCTGTCAGATTCCTCACCCCCAGACCCCCCTTGCCCACTGGTGTTGTGATTTTTTTTCCAGGAACTTTATCAGGTTCTCCTGTTCTCAGTTGAACTCCCTCAAAAACAAATCTCTCTGAACTGATATTAGCTTCTTAATTACCACTGCAGGGACTTTGATGAAGGAGAAATAATGGGAAGGCACAGTTGATAGACCAAAATTTATCAAAGTGAGCTTCCCTGCAGTTGACAGATGCCTATGTTCCCATCTTTTCAGTGTCCTGCTGAACTTATCCACAACTGACTGCCATGTTTCCAGTTTATTCGCATTAGCTCCAATGGGCAGTCCAAGGTACTTAAATAGGATATTCCCTATTTGACATCTAAGAATTGCATCCAGCTCCTCCACGATTGAGGTAGGGATATTAATACCAATCAATTTTGTCTTGTTAAAATTGATCTTCAGTCCTGACACTGCTTCAAAATTATGTAGTATGGCTCTTAGTGTTCTGACGGTACTCCAGTTGGCCTGTCCAGACAAAATGGTATTGTCTGCAAACTGTAAGTGTGACACTACCAATTTGTCCTTCCCTACAGCCAGCCCATTCATCAATTTAAGCTCCACTGTTTGGTTGATCATAACTGATAGGAATAGAAAGGGCGATAAGGGGTCCCCTTGTCTCAAACCTCTAGTTGGATAAAATTCAGTTGTGGGACTTCCATTAACAAGTATGGATGTTGATGCAGACTGAAGCAACTCTTTGATCCACCAACACCAACAACTAGGAAAGTTCATAATGCTCATAACATCCATCATATAGGTCCAATTCACAGTGTCATACGCCTCTCAAAATCCACCTTCAGGATGATAGCTTTCCTCTTTAACTTGCTCATTTTATACACTAGCTCATTAGTGATCATGACACTATCCAAAAGCCTCCTCCCTTTCATGAATGCCATCTGATTCACATAATCATTTTATACATGACCTTTCTGATCCTATTTTCTATTACTTTTGCTATTACCTTTGGCATTGTTCCTTTCAGTATGATAGGCCTGAAATCTTCCACTAGCAATCAAGATTATATGTATTGTGTTGCTGCCCCTGGCTAGTCTCTCATTCCTATTGAATTCTCTCATCAGCTGATGGATATCAGATTGCATCAGGTGCATAAAGTGCTTGATGAACTTGAAATTGGTCTCCACTTCTATTGCTTCCACACCCCTTGATAGCTTCATTGATCTCCACTTCAAAGAATGGTGTCATCAGGTATGCTGCTCTGCTGCTTTCCAGCCTTCTAAAAGTCATATTGTAAATTCTGGGTCTTCTTTCCATTGTTTCTGAAACCTGTTAGCAAAATGATTCCTGAAGAACTTCTTCATCAAACCTCGCTCATCAATCCAAGATAGTCCATCCCACAGACCATGTATTATACTTCTCTTCCTGTTCTCATTAATTATACTATGGAAATATGCACTATTTTCATCCCCTAATTTCAGCCATTTGATCCTTGATTTTCGAAATAGGTCATTGTCCAAGTGTTTGGTAACCTTGTTTGGCTTCTCCCTGAGAGTGTTCAAAGTCTGCACCTGCTTCCTCACCCATATTATCCTCTTTTCTCTCAGCTGCTAACTCTTTTTTTTTTTCAAAATACTAAGGAGTTCCTTATATTCAGTTACCAGATCACGGTTGGCTATTCTATTCCACACTTTGATCCCATCTTTAACTACCTACAACTTCTCCTTAATCCTCTTACTGGCATAACTAGTACTGCCTGAGCTATTTCATGAAATCTCCACAAGTAAGTTGTACTCCTTGTCTTATAACCATTTGTCCAACACCCGCAGAGGCTTAGGACCCCAGTACTGTACTTTAGAACATAATGTTACATGGTACTGATCAGAGTCTTCCCTGTTCAGACCAGTCTGAATCCACTCGTTATTATGAGAAATCCATATATCATTTACCAAAAACCTGTCCAAGCGGCTCATTGCCTTCAAGGACTTTGGAGACCAAGTATATTTCTTGCGCTCCATCCTTAGGTCATGCAGACCCATTGTTGTGACAAACTCCCTAAACGCACATGTTTCTTGTTCGTAGCTATGCTATGCAGTGCCCCTCTTCTCTCTACTATCCAACATAGCATTGAAGTCACCCATTAAACACCACTTCTAAGATTTTTAATTAACAATACAATCACTAATATTAGTCCACTAACTCTTCTTGCTAGCTAACTTAGCTGTTCCATATACATTGATAAAATTAGAGATTACTTCCTCTCCATCCCATTGTCCAGTTACTCTAAGAAACCCTTCTCCATCAAATATTCCCCTCCTACAAAATTTGTCCTTATTCCACATACAAATGTGCCCCCAGACTATCCTATAGAACCCTTATGACACCAGTCAAATTCCACATTGTACCATAAGTAAGTACATAATGCTCTATCCACATTTTCCAACTTTGTCTCCTACAGACTCAGAAAATCAGCCTTCTCTTTTGCTATCAACTACTCTACTCTCCTCCTCCTCCCCGGTCCCCCGAGACCTCTTACATTATAAGTAAGAAGCTTCATCTAGGAACCGCTTCTTCTACCCCAAGGGGTGTGCTTGTTTTTAAGTGCCATCCACCGGCCGTGTAGTGCTCATATTAATTTCCACAAATAACTTTTGAAACTCCTCCTGATGAGGAGCATACACTATTCCCAGTTTGTTCCCTACCTCCATGATCGAAGCTACTTCCACACCTGTGTGTTCAACTACAATACTCGGGCATAGTCTTAATTACTAGACTGTTTTGCAGCTTATCTGGTTAGCTGAACAATCCATTCATCAAAGGAAGCCAGGTTATTTGATCTACTAGGGTCTATAACATTTCTAGTTTGATTGCGTGTTTTTGGTCCTCCACATCCTTTATGTTTGGTCACTGCCACCTTCTTGATAAGAGTTTTGCTTCTGCTCTCCTCAGGTTGATGCCCCAATGGTGGGAAGACCTCCCCGTAGATATATGGGATATCCACAGGCCCCTCAAACCACGGTTTATAGATATCAGCTTCGCTTGTTACCTCATACCACAACAACAGTCCCCATCAACCCTTGAAAATCCTACACTCATTAATGCTTACAGAGTCACCCTCTACTATATCATAAGGCTACTTTTTTGCCTTCTCCATATGACTTTCCGGTACTACAAGGGTCTCAGTTTCCTCTATCACAGCTTCACTAGCCACTGCACATTCCCCTACCCCTACCAATTTAGGTAACTGACTCCCCTGATTTCCACTCCCTCCACTTCTACATTCGTACTCTGGCACTGGCCTTCTACCCCTTTAGCAGAACACACATCATTGCCCTCCATTGTCCCTTGGGACAATTGTCCCCTAATCTTTGTCTACCCTACATATGCGTATGTATCCTTGGTTGTGTCCAGGTTAACCTTTTTAGGGGGTTCAGGCCGCCATAGGATTCTTTTAGGGACCCACTCACTCCTTAATTCACCCCTATGTGGCCCCGACTCTGACCCTTGTTTATCGCATCCACCCACAATGTCCTTAGCAGGGTCTGATGTGTTCTTACATTCCTCCACATCTACCAACAGCTTATCCTCCTTACCTATCAGGGAGTCAGGTACACTCTCAGAATGATCCATAGCTTCTGAATACTCAGAGTCAGAGCTAGTCATTATCTCCTCATGCCACACCTTGTCAATACCTCTTCCACATTCTATTTCCACAAACTACACCATGTAATCACTCCAATCGATCTTCACCATCAATTTTTGAGCCACTCTAGCCCCCACCTTACTAAACTAATACCTGTGCAGCTACCAGATTCTTTCCTGAAGTGGTTACTAGATCAATCTGAACAAAAGTGCCCACCTGACTTCCTACTGCTTTCAATATTGTAGGTGTCCATGCCTAGATGGGCAACCCAAATATTTTATTTCGAAATAACCGTGCATCAGCTACTTGTTGCCCAGACCACGGTGATAAACCATACACTATCATTTCCTATGATGTTGTTCAGATCAATAACCTCTTCCTCACATAAGAGGATCATCCCCGCGCTCATAGGACTGGCACTGATATTGAGATACCCTGCAAACTTAAGTGCAATCCGCAGTTCTCTCCACTGATCCACCTCTTTCAACTTGCTAGCATATGACCTATTGAGGCACTCCTTATCCTCTTTGGAATTTATGAATGATAGTCCCGAAGATGTCACCCCCACCCTAGTAGTACCTGGAGTAGCTCCGTTAGTGTTGGCTTCATAGTCGCCACTCCCTCCGCACCCTCTTGGCCTCTTTGTTGTACCCACAGCAGTGGATTGACCTCCATTCCATTTTTCTTTGGATATTTGGTGCAGTTGGCCGGTAGGCAGAGCAGCCGAATCTAAGTGTTATTGAACAGATATAGCATCAACTCCTTGTCCTCTACGTCCTTATATTCCACAAATCCAAATTGTTGGCCTCGATTGTTCATTTTCCTGGCCATTGACAGCTCTTGGATTGTCCCCTTTCTCTTGAGAACACTCTAAAGCCTATCTCTATCACAATTAGAAGGGAAATTGGTGATATAGAAACTGGAAATATGTTTAGCATTCGCCACATATGGTAACTCTTTGTTAGTCACCGGGGCTAATTGAGGGCCTAGTCTTTCATGCACTGGTACCGAGTTTTGAGTGAAGACATAGTATTGGGTAAATTGGCTGCATTGAATAGGGTCGTATATGGGTGCCTTACCCGCCTTCACAATAGCACACCACATCTTCTTCGCTTGGCGGGATGGGATGACCAGGTCAAAGACGTAATAACTTCTGAGCTTAAGAGCGGTGTGTGTGTGTGTGTTGGTTGAAAGATATCTTAGACAAGCCGAAGGGGAGCAGGTCGGGGTGAGGGACGACAAAGTAAGATGAGAGGCACGATGAGAGTTATAAGAAGAGGGATGTTGCTAGTGAAACAAACGGCACCGAGGAAAGGAGGGGAAGTGCGGGTTTACTATTTATCATACTAAAGCAAAGGTTGTTTAGGATACCTTCCCGGGCGCGTTAGGCATCACTGAGAAGAGGAAGAGCGATGTAGTGGAGCTAGGCAATGGAGGCAAGCGATGGAGAGGATGACATCGGAGAAGAAAGCGGTAGAGTTGCGGGATTACTGTTCATGGCGAGAAACGTATGGTGAGTAGGGTCGCCGTGTGACCGAAACTTTTGATATATATTGAGTTAGCCATAGTATTGACATGCAAACACATGTCCAAGACAATGGATCAACATTTGATATCAACCATACATTTTTGACATGGTTTTACAAACCCATAATTTCCACACATGGTTTTGTAGAAACCGAAAGAAGACTTACGTGAGAATGACATTGGTCGGCCAAGGAAGCTCAACGATCATTTTTTCCTTAGATGCCCTTGAGCAAATGAGCCTTGGAAAAGACCAACTGGAACCCATTATCACTTCCTTCGTGCGGTTAAGAGGGGTCGAAGTCGAGTATCGAGGAGTCACCAAGTTGCCTATGAGGCTAAGAAAGAAAGGAAACACAACGACGTGGTTGTTTCTATTTTTCGTGGTCAAGGAACCTTTCAACTATAATGATATATTTGGCAGGCCAAATCTCTACCAGTTTCAGGCTATCGTATCCACCTGCCATTAGTGGAGTAGGGAGAGCAAGATCCCAAACAGTTCACCTCGCACAACACCAACTGAGGTAGTTTGACAAGGACTGCCAGGACCCTAAGGCAAGCCTCTTAGAGGGACTTTAGGTAAATCTCTTGAAGGGAGATACCATCCCAAATCCCATGAGATACAGTTTTCAGATGGAAGAAACCCACAAAATACTACTGGCATCATACAAAGATGAATCTTACGGATGGATAGGCTCAAAACCTTGTTAAAAATTGGGCTTTATCTTGATCCTTCCCTAGAAGGATAAATTATGGCATGTTTGCAGGGATACAAGGACATTTTCACATGGAGTTTAATCCTTTCATGGGTGTCAACCCCGAGTTGGCTGAGTATCGGTTGAATGTCTACCCAAGCATGAAACCCATGCAGCAAAAGAGGCGTATGTTCTCCTCGAAGAAAGACCTAATCATCAAATCAAAAGTGTAACCTTTTTTATGGGGAAAAATTCATTAAAGAGGAAAATAGGTACAATGTTCTTAATACAAATAAGAGCTAAATATACACAAAGAATCTATACAATGCTCATTGTACATCTATCAGCTGAGTTGAAGAGAATGGAGGTTGGAAGAAGTGATAACATGACTCTCAGCTATGCAGGCTGCCATGTGATGATTACAAGAGACATTACCTTGCTAAAAAACTAGCTCGTTCTATGTACCTTATAGTGTCGAGGCCTAAAGATTGTTGCAACACTTCCATAACCAAAGACTTATGGGTATTACAACATTGATCTACTAGCTTTCAACTATGCTGGATGCCAGAGGCTACAGGTGTCTTTACTGAAGTAGTTAACCGAGCTCATCCTGTTCACCTTATAGCACATAGCCTATTGATTTTTTTGCCAACCACCCATGCTCTACTTTCTTTCTTATTGGTATTCTTAATTTGATGCATGATCTTTCAAAGACAAGCTACTAGTTTTTTTCACAACATTGTCATATGTAGGGGATGATATTGCAGTAATTTGTCTGCCATGTCCTTGCAGGGTAGGTATTCTTGACAGTATCTAACTAGTTTCCACCACAAGGAGGTTTGAGACCTACCTGTACCTTCACGAATTAAATAGACATTACTCTTGAATAAGAGGCCAAAAGGGGGGGGGGGGAACGGTTCTATTCATACAACCTAGATACCAAGTGACATGTATAGTTCTCTGTTGTCTGCGACATAATGGAGGCTCCTATTTCCGACCTGCGGATAAGTAAAAGGAGGGGGCATGATCAAGGAAAAGAAAATGACAAAATCAGAGAGTGTGGCCAGTTTATTGTTGCTAAATATCTAAGGATCTAGTTAATCGATTGTTCCATGGACTCAGCATTGTAGAGTGCAACCTTGCTCTCTAATTTTCACATGGAGAACTTCATAAATGTTTCTGGCCTTAGAAGCAAGTCTGCTGCAGAGTAAGAAAATAGATTTTCAGCTCCTTTTGGCTTTATCCATAGCCAAGTTGAATGCTATATGGTTTGAATAATCTATGTAGTGTTGATATCCATTGCTTGAAAATGCACTTTGTTTATTGTTTTCCAAATCTGTCAGGCTATGCAAAGCCATATAGACTTCTGCTACTTTTTTTTTGACAAGCTAAAGTTTCTATATATATATAACAATAATAGGACTGTCCATATTTACAAATACAAATGAAATGCAATAATTAAAAAACGAAAACGGAA
>JAOWBN010210777.1:0-25821 GCA_028565015.1 Pinguicula moranensis | reverse complement strand
TGAGGTCTGAAATTTCCATAAGAGTTTCCATATCCTTGCCTTTGGTTTCTCTCCTGAAATCCCATGGAACAAACCTCCGGTCTTGAGTCCTCTTGTAGAGTGGGCCATTGATCAGTGTGATGGTCTATTAGTAGGCAAATTTGGCAGACTACAGCATCAACTTTCTCATCCCTTTGAATCAATCTCCTTACTGCTGCTTCAACAGCTTCAACTTTCCTCAAAACAAGATTGTTTCCATATTCTGCTGCATTCACCTTCTTTGCTATCACCCTTTGTTTTCATGTCTGGAGCTCTCAGCTAGCTCCTCCAAAATGTTGTCAGCTTCATTAGCAGTTTTGTTAAGCAAGCTCCCTCCAGAGGCAGCATTCACCAATCGCCTATCCGTGACAGAAAGACCATTATAGAAGTAAAGAGTTAGATCTTGCACACTGAATCCATGATAAGGGCAGCTGGCTACTAAATGGTTAAATCTATCTCTATATTCATAAAGAGATTCCTCATAAAGTTGCTCAGCATTGCTGATTTCCCTTTTTAGTTTGTTCTGCTTCGTGGCAAGAAAATACTTCTCTAGGAATAATTTTTTCAGCTGCATCCATGTAGTGGTGGTGTTTGGATGGAGGTAGTAGAACCACTCCTTTGCATTTCCTTTTAAGGAAAATGGGAAAGCTCTAAGTTTGATGACATCTTAAGTCAGTCCTCTAGGTTGCAGACTCGTACATATAGCATGGAACTCGGAAAGATGCCTGATAGGGTCCTCTCCAGCTAATCCATTGAAGGAAGGTAGCTGACTGATAAGTCCAGACTTAAGTACAAAAGTTGCTCCTGCAGGGGGTTCTGGATATTGCACTGTTGTCTCATGCTGATTATAGTCAGGAGAAGTCAACTGCTTTAGTGTCTACTGGTCAGGGCATGCCATTTCTGGTTCAAAAGCAGCCAACTCTTCTTTAGGATCAGAATTGGAGCTTGGTGCACTTTCTACTGAGACTGGTTGTCTTTGAGCAATTACCTGTCTCTTTCTCCAATGAAACAATCTTTATGGCTCAATATCAAAAGGAAAATTATCAGTAGATGGCTGGTTGCGCATAAGACAGCCAGCCACAAGAGAAGATTCAATAAAGCAGTAACTAACAGAACAGAAAAAAAAAAACAGAAGTTAAAAGCAGAGAACATAGTTGCCTTTTCCCGGCATCCGCGCCAACTTGATGGCTTGTTTTCTTCAGTATCGTGGATGGAAAGCTAGATCAAGATTATCCTAATTCACAATACACAAGCCAAATGGTAGCAAGTGGAGAGCATAGGGTCGAATCCACAAAGAAAGGAGGTGTGTACTTCATTGCTTTTGTTCTGATCTGTTGCTGCAAAAACTTAAGTAAAATGGGGGAAGTTTGTTGCAAATAAATGCTGGAACTATAAACAAGTAATCAAAGGTACAATCTAGATGAAATGTCAAAGGAGAAACGTACTTCTACTGACCTTTAGTCCATGAGAAACAACCTTGAAAGCAATAGGATCATAGGTGCACTTTAAGACACTTTTATGGTACTTAATGTGTTGTTCTTCAACCACTGCTTATCTACTTGTAAGCCTGACTCCCTAACCAGTTTAGCAGTCTTCTAACTCAGCTATCAGAGCAGCATTAAGATCATAAAATCTCATTAAGAGTGTGAATTTAAGAGATCTAAACGAATACTCATTTCTCTACAATTTAGTTTTATATTACTTTAACTAAGAAATGAACTAACCGCCTTATTTGATTGTTAGAGCTGCAATTATATAAGGTTTTACTGAACTAATAGAACCCCTAAATCCTTACTAGCTATTGATTCAATTCTTATTAAGTTAGATGGCCAACCAAAGTTAATAAGAAAAGAAACATACATGTGTATCTAAAAACTTAAAACCAATATCGTGTCTTGAATTTGTACCTACACCAACTTAAAACAAATACAGTGTCTTGAATTTGTACCTTCACCTCACCAATTCTTCTAGGCAACATCAGGACTTGTAGATCAATAGAAGTATGATGGATTTCGCCGAGCATATTTGGATAAATCAACAAAGTTTCAGCAAAAAAATTCATGGCAGAAAACAGTTCTGTTGAACTTTGCTGCAGATTGAAAGAAACTTTTATTGTTGCAATCTTGGGTGAAAATTACAGTGATTTTTCTTAGCCTTGCTCGATCCCCCTTCTATCCTTTTTATCTCCCCTCCTTTATACACAAACAGCTAGTCAAAACAAATGAGCTAAAAAGGATAACAACTTCCTTGAAAGTAGGGATTGCCTAGACCATGGATGAGGGAGTTGTTTTCAATTTGTTTTTAGTTGAATCTTGCTCCAGATTTTCCTTGAATGTGGCATATATGTCTCTATCTGCAAGATATATAGCAACACGTGCAGAGATACACCTGATTGAGTGTGCTGCTTCTCGCATCTTCTTGAGCTTCTGTTTTGCTGAAATTAATGTATAAGAGCTTTAGTATGTACCTGAGCTGCATGCGAATATTAGGCTTCAAATGGATCAGGCTGAATCACTCTTTATGCACTTCTGATAGCTCCTGGAAAATGCTTCATGATCAGCTGCCTCAGTTGCACTGTTTCTTGTTTTCTGCAGATGAACTTGCTGTTTTCTTGTTTTTTGCCTCTGACCATGGTCACTTTGGTCCAGATCATCAGTGTTTGGATGATAATTGCCCTAAGTTTGTTTTTTTATAATAAAATCAGCATTAACAAGGTACTCTTTCAAACTTTGAAATAAGAGTATTTTATGTTCTTTTTCTTTCTTCTCTTGTTGCATTTGATCTTCTTCTTGGAACTTGTGGTTGTCTGATGGTGGCAGCCTTGAATAGTGGGTAATGTAGCCATTTTAGCTAAAATCTCCGGACCATACAAGGTTTCAATGATCCTGACTAAAACACTGCATAATGAAGAAATAAATGCAGCAACTCATGCATTGTTAGTATGATTTACAAATGCTCCATCAACTACGTCATGTCCCAGTCCCAATAGTCCTGCTTGTCCCCTTCTCTCAGAAGACCACCTTTGGAATATCAAATAGAATAACACAGTTTAGTTGAAGGATAATGACACTGATAGACACGAGATTTATAGGAAAAGAAGTAGCATGCAAAACTTTGAACAAAGTCAAAGTATTAGTACATTCCATTGTATCCTTACCAACCACAGGCTGATTTGTACCATCATCTATTTTAACACTCAACAAAACTGTTAGGTAAGTATAGGAAAAGAATTCCCTAACAGTACCTATCACATGTCCGGATGCCCTGAAGTCGATGATCCACTTTTATGATCCATCGGTGGGGAAAGAGACAAAAGCCTGAGTTCTTTCTCCCACCCTTGTTGCCTTGGGTTTTCTCTCTGGTAACCCCAAGTATGCTTGATCCTCCTGCGAGAATACAATACTCGGCACAGAGTCTCTTTCCTCTTCATCTACCATCAGATAGGTCTGGTAGCCTCCTCGTCCACCACCTCTCCTATCTCCACGGCCATGACCCCTACCTCCAGGACGAATTTGGTTAGCTTAGGACGAATTCGTATCAAGTGGCATATCTCTCCACAGTGGTAGCACTTGTGAGTCACACCTCATACAACGGTGAAGGTGGTTGTCATTGTCGAGGCATTCATTCCATGTATAAGCCCGACTAAGACCTTCCGAACTTCGAAATTGAGCTTACTCAAAGCCTCCAATCCCTTATCTACCACATTCTCTTCATTTCCTTTCATCTCTCACACAACTATTCACTGACGGTTAACCCACAATCCAACACATCAACCATCCACAATCCACAATGTACAACTCAATAATCCATAATCCAACACATCAACAATCCACGATCTAACGCATCAACACATCTATGCCCAACAACACAACTCAACACGATCAATTTTCCAACACGATTAATTGGAAACCTAACTTTAGTCTAACAACATCATCATCACTCCAACCCAACATGTATCAATCAACAATAAGCACAAATAGGAATTATCTTGGGTTTCCGGCTCACAATTTCTTTTTTTTCTCTATTTTTTTCCTGTTTGTCCTCTCTCCTTTTCTCTCGACTATTTTATTTTCTTTTTTGGTTGTCTTTACCCTCATACTAAAAAGGGCCATATCCTTCCTTGGTTAGGAAAGCCAATCGCATTCGGTAGCTCCAATGGCCAAGAAAGAGTATGATGAATGTGTCAAATCATATTTCAACAGGTTCCTAACCTTACTTTCAAATAACAACAGTCGCGCATGCGCGGGAAAAAGCACGGTGACTAGGATTTGGGGTAATTGGCTCTGATACCAAGTTGAAAGGAATGTTTGACAAAATGAAAACCTTATTTTGTTCAGAGGTCCCTAGTACATAAACCTAATTGAACATAGATCTTTACATTAGTAAATAGATACAAATAAATACCAACAGATTCAAACTGATGTTGAGATCACGAAGACCTAATGCATGATAAACTTGTTATGCAGCCAATGAACAGCAGATTTTAATAGCATAGGTTCCCTTACCTGACACCTTCATGTTAAAAAGGCAGAAGCTTTTCTTCAACGAGACTTTGGAATCTTTCATACCGTTTTGGTGAGGACAAAAAACTAGATGCACTTAGTCTTAAAGCAAAATAATAACAGCACAACAAAAAGGTTTTCGAACCAATATATAGATGTGGAAGTTCATTTTATGAATCAAATTTACCTTGAAGATCAGGAGTGAAGTTGCAGAAACAACAGCACGCCTTACCAATGAATCCAAGTTCTCTATCTGCACAATTAATGGTGACAAATGCAATTAAGTTAGCTAATCTTCAGTCAATCATCACATCCTTCAGTATATTATATGGCTAGGATTTTATTGAAAAAATTGCTTTTCATTCGATAAGGATATGGATAACAACACATTCTAACATATATAGAATGCAAAACATTCCAGATCCGCAACAATCACCTCAACATTTGAGCCACGGAAATCACGAAGAATGCTTTCCGCTGTCGACAATGACAGCAACGGAAACATCCACACCCTGTAAAACACAAATGAACAAGGAAATGTTTTAACAAAGTTGACAGCCAAGTATCTGCATAAGGACAGAATGATTTTTTTATTGTGTCATAGCACTGAGAAGTAGATGAAAATAGATATAGATATTTCTTTTGCATTCCAACTGGTTCCTAGAATACTGCGGAGAGCTCCTGGAAGTATTAGGGTACATAAAAGAATAACATAAGATGAAGATAAAATATATTTTCATTCATTCAAACAAGACAACATATGTACCTTACTAAAAGGAAATTTTGTTGTAATGTTTCCATTAGCATGTAGGAAAATTTTAACTTTTATCTTTGGTCGTTGTTTCTTTTGAATATCATCTGAATATTGGGTAGGGGTTTGGTATCCAACAAAAGAATTGATGTAAATGTGGAAGTAAGGCTATAGGTGCCTCAAGAAGAGTAAATGTGTTTTCATCATTCAAAGCCAACCACCACAGAGCCAGTTGCATGAGTTACAATTAATCTATCTCCCATTAGGAACAAAACTTACTTTATGGCATGTAACATTAGAAAAACAATGTTGGTATTTGTATCTAGTTTAGGTATCTATATGGAAATAGAATTAATAGAAGGATAGAGTTATAGAAGAAGTAGAATTATAAAGAAGTAAAATTATGGAGTGAGTAGAATTATATAGGTAGTTTAGGACTTTGATTTTTTTTTTTTGTTATGCCAAAATTCACTAAGAGGAAAATAAAGTTATGTACAAATATGAAGTGTAAAATACCTAAAAGAAAGAAATAGAAACAGATCCGTGAAGCTCAACCTCCCCTAGGAAGGCTTGGGTTGTGGCTCAAGCACCTAAACATATCCCTCAGACACAAATACAATCATCACCCTCCTGACTTTTACATACTCTACGGATGATATCAAAATAACAATGATCCGAACTTTTAGCTTCTCAGGTTGCCTCAGAACCTTAGATGCTATGCATGAGTCATAACTTGATTTACTCAACTCAGCTTGCACGTATTATTCTGAAGCATATAAGAGTTATGACTGTCAACTTATCAATCACTAGGATTTACTATGATTGGTACACAGCTCAGCCTGTTCGCCTGATAGCCTGTATAGTTGTGGGATTGTTCTTTTAACCTTATTTCTAGGTAGTGGAAGACGGGTATGGTGAAGATGTAGCCAATCTACTTCATTCCACTACGCTTTTGATTTGACCAGAAAGTGTTATATTAGGAGTTCATCCATCTCAGTTGTTATTCATGACCCTTGTGGTTTGATTCTTTAATTAGCAAGCTATCATCCTGATGCTTGTTGTACAGCAGCGCACCTTATTGCATCTGTTGACCATCAGAATGTTTTCTGCAGCTACCATTATTCTCTGCTCAAATTTTACATCTGCTGACCATCAGATTGCTAAAGTTTGCATCATAGAGATCACTAGTTGCTCATCTGAAATTCATACAAGTGTTAGGTTGCAGCATCCAGTCTATTATGGAATATGGGAATGACCTCTCTTTTCTTACTACTCTGATCCATGTCCAGATGGATCTTTGTATTGATTGAACAATGTTCTGTATTTTTGGCTACATTCCTGATAAATGGGCATTGTTTCTGGTCCTCCATAGTGTGAACATCAAGCACAACCAGACGGAAATCCATGCATCAGCATTTGTATCTCAATTTCTGCCTTGCTCGAAGGTTGACAGAGGTGGTGCATGTGTGCTGGTGAAAGATGATGCCCCATCTGTGGAAAGCCAGCCTTTTCTTGCTACCCAAACCTGTTGAGTAATGCTGCAGTTTTGGAACACATGTTCTACAGTCTTTTGATCAGCGTTGTAGAGTGTACATGTAGTCTCCTGTTCATCTGGATTCACAAGCCTAACCTACAAATTAGCCTTAGTAGGCAGGGCATTTTGCATATGTTTCCATGCTAGGATACATATTTTATCTGGTACGAACCTGTTCCATATTAGTTGGAGATTCCTAGCCTCATCCTCTATGAAGGCTGGCTGATTAGTGAGCAGGAGTTTGTTGTAGGTTGATTTAACTATATAGTTGCCTGAACTGCTACCCTCAAACCAGCATCTATCTTGCTCATGTCGTTGTGGGTATGTGTCCTGCAAGGAAAAAATGAGATTTGTCATATCAGATGATTCATGGTCACGTAATTGTCCTCCAATTCCATTGCCAGCTCCAGGTGCCATTTTTCCATTTGCCTTACTCAAATACACTCATATCTTTAAGTAGGGCATTTCTAAATAACCTAGGGTAGACCTCTGCCAATGGTGTGTTCTGATGCCCTTTGTTTGTCCAAAATCGAATACCTTCTCCATAGCCTAGTCTAAGTTTTACCTATTGCTGGAACCAGTTTGATCCTACTACCTCCTGTAGGTCATTCCACCACTTGGAGGCATAGGATGTCCCACCTCTTCTGCCTCATGAAATTCTATTATGAGTCACTGGTTTGTGAAGTTCATGTGTGTTGCCAAATGTGATTTGGCCAGTCTCACCATATTTTGATCTTATGATGGCATTTGCTAGGCTGTTCTCCCATGTGAGAAATTTAGCACCTCATTTACCAAGCATTGCTCTATTGAAACCAGCCAAGTTTCTTGCCCCAGTCCCCCTTTGCTTTTCAGTGTGGCTATTTTGTTCCATGAACTCCAACACATTTTCCTCCTGTCCTTAGTGTTGCCCTAGAAAAAGGATCTTTGGTAACTTGTAAGAGTCTTTAGCACCGAGTTTGGTGCTTTGTAAAAACCAAAGTAATGTGATGTCAAGGAGTTTAAGACTAAATTTATGAGGACCCGTTACCACCTACAGAGATATGCTTGTGATCCCAGCTTGATAGTTTCCTGCTAAAACTATCTATGATGGGCTTCCATGTATGTGGCTTGTGTGGATTTGCTCCCACTGGTAGGCCTAGGCAATGGAATGGTTGGTGCCTATTTTGTAGCCTAAATATGCATCCATTTCTTCCATGGTTGCCTGTGCAACGTTGATACCAATCAGCTGACTTTTCTTAAAGTTGATCCTTAGTCCTGATAAGATATCAAAATTTTGTAGGGGTGCGTTTGGAACCATGGTTGTGGGTGGATTAAGTGGTGCAAAGATGGGTAATCCGACAGTGCCCACGTACAAAAAATCACGCTCGACCCGATGGATTACTTTACGATCCGGGTTTATCGCTGGTTTCCGCTTTATTTTTAATACATTCAAAATTTCACGAATTACATAGTCTACGAGTTGCCAGCCTGGCAGATTACGGAAATAACCTCATTTGTCCAATAATTTACATCGTCTACCCGACATATAATCCATATCCAAACCTTATGAAGAAGAAATCGACTTCTCCTTTTTGTGTTCTTCGCGATGAACTATGTTCTTCCTCAAATCTTCCTTCTGCGATGTTTCAGGTAAGTTCTTCATCTTGTCATCCTCTCTTATGCATTCAATCACGCACTAGTTTTCCTTCAACTGCATCTCTTATTGTTCTGTCTAGTCATTGTAGGAACATATTTCCTGTGCGATAGTGGATATATGAAAGTTTAGGTGTTCCTCACGCCGTATAGGCAAACAAAAAATCATCTTCAAGAATTGGATACTGCTATAGAAGACCAGAAAACCAGAATGAGTTATTCAACAATCGTTACTTGGCAGCCCACAATGTGATAAAAAGAGCATTTAGTATTTGGAAGAAGCGATTCGCAGTTTTAAAGAGCCCTACATTCTTTCATTTTAACACACAATGTGACATTATTTTAGCATGTACGCTGCTCCACAACTTTGTGATCGATAACACATCATCTAACCCATTTTTAGAACCTTCTGTTGCACGTGTAGCTGGACTCGAGGAGGAAAGACAAGATATCGACGTTGATGTAGAGGATCACGTTGTAGCACCCAATTTGTCTATATAGTGGAACCAGTTTCAGGACAACTTAGCGGCCGGACTATGGGATGCATATTCCTCGCCGCCATGTTACCGAGTCCTTGATGATTCGTAGTTTGCCTTTCAAATTGTTTGATACTCTGATTGCACTTTATTTGATCATATTTGTTTGAACATTTGATTATATTTGATGGATGATTAGTACTTTTTCTATTGCATTTGCTCTTTATATGAACTTTAGTTAACTACAATTGACTAGAAACCATTTGTGCTTTGTACATTTTCTTTGTTCAGGTTTTCTTTGTAGGATCTTGACCATGGATGCAACGAGCCATGTAAACAACATAGATGAGGTGACATTCGGGAGAGCTGAAGAACTTACACCAATGTCTAATAAGTCCAGGTCTAGTCTGAACGCACCTTACAGGAAGCTGGGGAGTGCCCCAGAACTAATACTGAAGAAGATAAAGGTTGAAGCCACACTTGAGCCTGTCAACAACAAGAAATTGTACCTATCACCAAATGAGGACATGGCATTGCTGAATGTTATGAAGGAGCTTGCACTTGAAGGTTGTTGGGGTTGTAATAGTCATGTCCATTGTAATTTTTTCCATGTTCTGGTGCCCATTATGCTCAACATCCTGAAAACTAGTTGGGGAGTGATCATTATCAGAGTGCCACTCTACAAAGTCAGTATCCGTGCTTAGGTTGGCAGCCTCATCCGAATCAGTCACGGTGTCTGAATCCTCTTGCCAAACATCAATACAAAACTTGGTATCCTTAATCTCCACAATGTGTAGGGTATACTGCGCCCATCTACCTCAACCAGTATACTAGGATTGACCATAGCCGCTATGTTAACCTTAACTAGTATCTTTGCAGCCTCTAAATATTTCTTCTTGGTGGTCGCCTCATCAATTTGGACAAAAATCCCTAGCTTGGAACCAATTGCTTTAAGGATGGTTGCTGACCAGGCATGAATAGGTCAACCATAGACTTTGATCCAAGAAAGTCGTGTTTGCACAAGTCTATCATCTGTCAAAGGTGTGATAATATACAACCAGTTTGAAAGTCAGATATTATCCTTCCTTAGCAGGTTCTGTAGATCAAGGGATTCTTCTTCCCATAAGAGGACTCTACAAGCACCCAATGGACTTACAGTGAGGTTCAGGTATCCAACAGCTTTGAGTGCAATTTGCAAGTCTCTCCATCCCATCGGGTTTCTTAGCATCCCAACTCTGCTGAGGCTTAGTCAAGTGTTGTCTCCCTCCTCAGTTGTAAAGGTCATTTGCTCTACCTTGTCTCTGGCTTTTCGAATAGGATGTGGCAGAGAAATAGGCAACATAGATTCAGACCACCATTACTAGTGGATGCTCCTCCATCCTGATGTTTTCCCAATACACTATTCGGTAGCCTTTGGAGAAGTGCAGTTGTTGCACATTTTTTGGCAAACCAGCAAGCTGATTGCAAGTATGATCTGCCTCTGGTGGGTGTTCCTTCTCCCCTAAGGCCTTAGGAAAATGTGCATGATTAGCTTGCAACCAATATGCTCCTATCCAGGTATTGTGTAGCTGGAGGAGCAGTGTGTCCATGTCTTCATCTTCTTCGAAGGAGATGAAGCCAAACGGGAGGCCATATTTTTTTGGGATAAGCCAAAAATTCATTGAATAAAAGAAGTATTTATAATTTCTTACCAGTGGGTAAGAACAGATAACAGAGAAATAGGAGAAAAGGCTAAAAAGTGAAAAATAGTCGGAGGTCTCGGTCTGAAAGACTAGGGTCTAGAAATTCATCATACACAACAAGTGCTAGATACATAGATCAAGAATCATGCTTGTGGGTAACATGTACTAGAGGTGAGCAAAATTGTAACTAGGGTCTAGAAAATCAAACGGGAGGCCATTGGTTGCGATTTTCCGTGCCACAGAGGGCTCTCGAATCTTTCCTTATTTTTTTTAGCAAGTTCAGTAACTGGTCCATCCCACACCCCCATGGGAACTTGGTGATGAAGATGTTTTTGCTACTCTATTCAGTAGGTCGGTGATTCTTCATGGCAGTCTCCCTGTTTCTTCTCTCTAGAGGTAGTCATGGCCCAATTGAGTAGGTTGAGAAGTCGGTTTGTTGTACTGGTGATGAGGGGCCAACTGATGTGTTGAGTCAGGATGGTGAGAGTGAGACTCAGGTTCACAGGGAGTTGAGAGTGTTCATGATGAGGAGTAAGGAGACACTAGATGGATCAGATCTGAAGGAGATACGGGATGAACCAAATCTGACTGAGTTACTGCATGGGCTAGATCTAAGGGATATTGAATGGTTCATATTAGAATGAGAAACTGGATGGGCTGCTATCTACTATTGGGAGGCCATTTATTGAAGAAAAATGTATAGAGATGGGCTTATTGGAGATCTGTATTGGTATTTGTATCTAGTTTAAGTATCTATATGAAAATAAAATTATAGAATTATAGAGTTATAGAGCAAGTAGTTATAGAGGTAGTAGAATTATATAGTTAGTTATTCATTTCCTTTCCCACTCTCTTCCAATCAATAAAGCAAGAAAACGAGATGGGATGGGGGGGAATAAGCCTTCGTCATTCTTCACATAGAGAAAAGAGTGAGCATCCAGTTTTGCGTGGAACGAAGCTGAAAAAGAAAAAGAAGACAAATTTGGCATGTTACTGGCGCTACTACTAGTAGTTGCAGAAGCGGAAGAGCAACTACGCTCAGCCCACATTGCTTCAGAGCTTCTCTTTCCAGGGAATCCAATGCCTCCTCACTCAATTCCCAATCATCCATCTTCAACTAATCCAATTCGTCTCCCAGCTCATGAAGATTTTTTTCCTGAGAAATCACTTTTGAATTCAGACGAACACAAATATCAAAAAGTCTAGTCCCGCTCATTGGTCACCAACAACAAAAACAATCATTCTAGTGAACACATACGTTTACTTAAATGACCAACGTTATACATAACGAGCATATTTCTCGATCTACAGATCTTCTTCAATCATTCCTTTACTGGTTCTTGGTTAAGGTGAGATATACCTTTGAACCAAGGGATACCTTCTTCAAAGTTCAAATTACTCGTTGAAAATGGAAACAAATTAATTATAATTTTAAAAAGGAATATAAAAATTAATTAGTTGTTAACTATAGTTAGAGGTGTTCAAAATAAACCGGGGAACCGGACCATTGGTTCAATTAATTGACGATTCACTTAATCACCGATACTGGCGGCCTTTTTTTTGTTTAGGTTCAAGATTTTCTTAAATTGGACCGACGGTTAAAAATCGTGAAAAATTGTGCCCCCCGGTTGTTAACCAGTCGAAAATAAATAATAAAAAAATAGCCATTTGAATGGCAATCCAATTAACCAGTGGTTGTTTTAAAAAAATTAAACAGTTAATTCTAAACTCTAAACCTTGAACCCCCAAAATCTAAAAGAAAATTGGTGTAAATAACTTATTAACCTTATTATCACTGTTTTAAACCCGCGAATGAAATTAGAAGGTTTAAGAAAAATTAGAATATTATTATGGTAGATTTTTTGACTATGATGATTAAACCCTTTATCGATTATACGGTAATAATTAAATAAATAACTAGTTTATTAAATGAGTTGTATTTGGAATATGAAGCACGTTTAGGTATTAGTGTTCAAAGTTTCTGTAGTAGTGGTCGTGGATCTAGTGTAGCAATAATAGAAAAAATGGTGAATATAATGAAACAAATATTTAAAATTTTCACTGTAGCTAAACACTCTCCGTACGATGGCGATTTAGAGTTTCTGTCGTTCTCCTCCCTCCGGTGGTCTGCTTCCCGTCGTTTGTTGTTCTGCATACTGATCCAAGCCACTCGGTATCCTCCCTCCCCAGGGCCTCACGCCTCTGGGGAGCACCCAGCCCATTTTCCATTTTCCTTTTTCCATTTCTTTCACCTTCTGTTTCTTGCGATTTGAGTCTTGTTCCCCTGTTCTTGCTGGTGTCTGTCATTTTGTAATGGCTTCAAATCCCTGGATTGTCCCTTCACATCAGTTGAGATTGATGCGTCGAGCTGAGATAAAAGCTGGTAAAGCTCTGTTAGTTCACTCTTAGAATTCTTTTGATTCCTTTCCACCACTGCCCACACAGAATTCCGAGGCGTTGAGATACGGATAGGCTACGGAGTGCGTTGAAGAACCAAGGAAAAATTCACAAGCTTACCATAGCTCGCAAGCTTAATAATGGTGGACTTCAATTTGGTTTTGTGGAATTTGTCCAAGTGGATGACGAGGATCTAATGTTATTTAAACTCAAAAATACCTGGTTCGGTTCGTTTCGGTTACAAGCTAATCGAACACGTTACTCAAATAAGAAGATAGTGAAATCAAATGCTTCAACTGCTTTGAAGGAGCCTACTCTGCCACCTAAATTCGTAAAGGAATCAACATTCGTGCCTGCTCTGGTGTTATCCCTTTCTTCTGAGGTGATACCGAACTCCTGGCTCAGTCGCAGCTATGTGGCTACACTGATTCATAACGGTAAGTGGAGAGATCTTAAAAGAAGTGTAAAAAAAGCTGGTTACATCAATATCATGGTAAGTCCGTTGAGTCCTAATACCATTCCGCTGTGGGAAGAAGAACCACTAGACATGAGCAACCTCCTAAAGAATGATCAAGTATGGTTGTCTAATTGGGTGTCTGACATAACACCGTGTTCCCCTATAAAAGCAAATGACAGTCGCATCTGCAGGATTCAGGTGTTAGGATTACCACTCAAGGCTTGGTCACAAAAGAATCTTTCAGCTATTGGAAATAAGGTTGGCCTTCTCATTGGAATTGAGGATATCACACTATCTAAGCTGGATCTAGAAGCAGCCTATTTGATGATTCAAATTCCTTTTGAATATAAAGTGAATCAATGCATGAAGATAGCCATTGATGGAGTACCTTATACTTTGCATATTATGAAAATGGAGAAGAACATATCGCCTTGGCTTGATAGTGTGTTTGTGAATTCGGACACAGATTCAAATTTCTCGTATGACCCCTCTATTGAGCATTCTCTGGATGATTCAATCGCATCCGCAGATCTTTGTATGGTTACTATCAATCAACCTGCTTTACTTGAGTCCGAAGTCTTGTGCCAATCTTCTTCACTGCCAATCAGTAATAAGGAACCTTTCCAGCTACACAATGAATGGAATCCCAAGAAAATTGATTGGTGGCCTCCCACTTTGTCTGATATAAGTTCTAGCGTAAACTCACAACAACTGGTGGTGTTGCAGAATACAGAGGCATTGGCTGATAAGGTAGAGGAGGCAGTCACTCCTGTTCTTCCTGAGATTAGTGTGGCGGTGACTGAGATGAGCGTTGTCATCCCTGTGACGGCAACTAGTGAAGCAGTTCCTGTATACACTGGGAATATTGGTGCAACAACTAGTATGTGTGATATCCTAACTGTCACTCCTGATGCTGAAACAGAGGAATTGAGTCCTGTCATGACTGAGATTATGGAATCTGGGACTAATGCGACTGTCATACTCAAAGTCGATTCAGTGGGAATAAAACCTAATATCACTTAGAATATTGGGGCTACAATTGAACTGGGGGATGTGTTAACTATTATTCCTGAAACTGTAATGATACCTACTCTGCACACTCCCAGCCAACCCTTAAGTGATGTTATCAGTAAGCCGGAAGTTGTTTTAACTGATATCCCAGTCTACAGTGAAGATTTTCCTCCTCTACAGACTGGTACTCCTACAATAAGTCCTAAACCGGTGACAGTCAAGAGTCCAAGGGGGCGGCCAAGAATACACACCCAGACAAAACATGAGATAGATCCAATCCGCTCAAAAAATTTGACAATTCTAGAAGACTTGCTTGGTGGACTTTCAGCCCAGGCCCCTGCTCATACTCCCCTGCATGTACCACCTGATAATCTGCGTGGTGCTCCACATTATAGTGTTGATTCTATTATGGAAGTGGGTTCTAAACTTGGGGTAGTCTATGGCACGAACCAAGAAGTATTTCGGAGCCTGCTGACAGAAATGACTCAAAAAGCCATGGAGGCCTCCTCCTCCCTTCAACGGTCTGAGATCAAACCATGTCCATGAAAATTGTGACTTATATAACGTTCGTGGGTTAGGAAGTATGGAGAGGAAAAAATAGGTAAAGCAATTGATTTGGAAGGAGGAGATAGACTTTCTAAGTCTACAAGAAACAAAACTAGTGTCTATAGACAAAAAATTATGCTCTTACTTGTGGAATGATTCTGATTCCGATTGGATGTACTCTGGATCTGTGGGACACTTTGGCGGCTTATTGTGTATTTGGAATAAGAAGAAATTTACAAAAGTGTTAGTGTATGCAGAGGAAGGTGTTCTTGGCATTTCAGGACATTGGAATGATGAACATGAGCTATCTCATATGGTAAATGTTTATGGTCCAAGTGAGCTACTTAAGAAACAAATCCAGTGGACTCTCTTGTCAGATTTTCTGTCGCCGCTCAAACATGACAAATGCTGTGAAATGGGAGACTTTAATGCAGTAGCAAACCTCAAGGAGAGAAAAGGAGTGTCAGTCTCAAACTATGCTCAAGAAGTATTCCTCTTCAACTCCTTTATTTCAAATTTGGAACTACAGAATTTGAAAATGGTGCGTAGAAATTTCACGTGGTATTTGAATCCCTCAAGAAATGGATGGATACCTAGGTCACATGGATACAGGAAGGTCTGGAGAGAGAAGGATCCGATCATTGTCCTGTTAGTCTCTCTTCCTAGGTGCTGAATTGAGGTCCCAAACCATTGAAGGTGTTTGATTCTTGGTTACTAGAGAGGGGTTTCAACGATATGGTGGAAACTGTCTGGTCTAATATCAACTTGGAAGGCTTCATGAGCTTCCATATTTTGACAAATCTAAGACTCCTAAAAGAACATATCAGAAACTGGAGCATTGCCGGACCAAATAACTTGGCAGAACAGAGGAAAGGCATTCTACATAGTATCAGTGCTATTGAAGTGGCGGCTGAAGTAGATCACTCCTCCAGCATTGATCTCCAGCATTTATCTGACCTCCATCTTCAACTAGATAACGTCTCCAGAAATCTGAACAGCATCACATACCAAAAATCCAGAATCAAGTGGCTGCAGCAAGGCGATGGGAACTCTGCTTTCTTCCATAATACTCTGAAGAAATCCGGATCAATCAACAATATAAGTGGTGTTTGGGAGGGATCAACATGGCTGCAAGACCCTGAGCAAGTCAAGGAGTGATTTTTTCAATACTTTAAAGAAAGGTTTACTGAGAAAATAGTGTCAGACCACTCCCAAGTCAGAGCTCTAGACCAGATTAGCAAAATGTAGCTACAACAACCCTTCACAGAGCCTGAAGTACTCGCTGCAATCTCTTCCTGTGGCAGCCAGAAAAGCCCCGGTCCTGATGGCATCAATTTCCAGTTTATAAAACACTTTATACATCTGCTAACACCGGACATCATGAAGCTTATGCTGGAATTTTATCAAAAAGGCCGGTTGTGCAGGGGAGGGAATGCATCTCACATCACTTTATTGGCTAAATCATCTAATCCCATGCAAGTCAAAGACTACAGGCTGATTACTCTCATTGGCTCTATGCCAAAGATCATCTCAAAGGTTTTAGCAAATAGAATTAGCCATGTCATGGGAGATCTGATCAGTGTTGTGATCGCAAACGAAGTTATTGATGAGGTTAAAAAGCTGAAGAAGCAAACTCTCATATTCAAGGTGGACTTCGAGAAGGCCTTTGACACAATTAATTGGAATTATCTGTTGAGTATCATGTCCAGCATGAACTTTCCAGAATGTTGGCTTTGGTGGATCAAATGGGCTTTTGGAATCTGTTTCTTCCTCTATACTAGTTAATGGGAGCCCTACTGAGGAGTTCTACCCTTCATGTGGCATCAGACAAGGCGATCCAATCTTTCCATTTCTATTTTTTCTCGCTGCAGAAGGCCTCTCTGCATTGATCACTAAAGCCATAGATCTGAAAATATTTTCTGGTCTTTGCATTGGCAGAAAACAAGTGCAAATCTGCCACCTACAATTTGCTGATGATACTAATATGTTTAACCAAGAAGACTGGAGCTCCGTGATTGCCTTCAAATCCATCCTACTCAATTTCGAGTTACTACCAGGGCTGAAAATCAACTTTAGAAAGTGCAAACTGATTGGTATTAACATGGACTCGGTTCTGCTAGGAGATATGGCTTCATATCTTAACTGCCAATATGCTTGTACTCCCTTCAGATACCTGGGGTTGCCTGTTGGTGCCAAAGCACGGAATCTCAGCACCTGGCAGCCGGTAGTGGAAAAGTTCCACAGCAAGTTGTCTGCCTGGGATCACAAGCTTTTGTCAGCTGGAGGCAAAATGGTGCTCTTGAATGTTGTACTTTCAGTACTACCATCACATTTTTTCTCATGTTTCAGAGCCCCTTAATCGACTATCAAACAGCTAACATCTATGCAACGTGATTTTTTCTGGAGTAGAACAGCAGACAGGAAACGAATATACCTCTCATCATGGAACAAAATCACTACCCATGTACTCAATGGAGGTCTAGGAATCCGCTGCTTATCATCTTTCAACACTGCTATGCTGAGCAAATGGGGCCTTGAGTTGCTTAACAATGAGCCATCTTTTGCTACTGACATATTAACATCAAAATATGGCAGTCGCACTTCCGCGCAATAATTCTACCAAGGGGGATCCTATTACAGGAATAGCGTCAGGTACACCTGTTACAATTTTCACCGCCCAATAACCAACCTGGTCCCGAGGTAAAGAATAACCAGTTACGCCAAACGATGCGGTCAATACTCCCAGGATTTCGAGCTCTCTCAACTGCAGAGGCAAACCCAGTGGCTGTCCGGACAAAGGGAAGAGTCCATGCTTCTAAGTGGTGGCAGAATCTGCTGGACACTTTGAATAATAACTGGTTTATAGACAATATCCAGTTGAAGTTAGGAAATGGGAACATATCAGATTCTGGACTGATAAATGGTTAAATAATAGAGTACTAGCAGTGTCATATCCCAGACTGTTCAGGTTGGAGTTAAACAAGGAGATCCGCATTGCTGAGTCAGGTTTTTGGGATGGCGGAAGCAGGTATTGGAGCTGGAGATGGAGAAGGAAGCTACGCTCATCAGATTCATCTGAGTTGTCTTTATTATCAGCTGAATTAGAACACATCTATCCGCAAACTGGCAGTACAGACAGATATACCTTCAAGGCCAGCAATGATGGAAGGTACACGGTGAGTGAAGCTTACAAGGTTATTATTTTTGGTACACAACATGCCTTTCCTCCATAAGATCTATCTCTCACCAAGTATATTAGCTTTGCCCCAAAAAAAGTCTGCTTCTTTGTGTGGATGTTGCTTCAAGATTCAGTACCTACAAAATTTGTTCTGCAAAACAGAGGTGTTATTCCAATGGGCCAGGAAATATGTTGTCCACTATGCAGAGCTCAAGATGAAACCATCCACCATCTTTTCAAGGAATGCCCGACTATAGGCAGTCTTTGGGAAGGCATTTCATCTTGGCTAAGACTACCATCCGTCAGCTTAGTCCCCAACCTTCATGATCATGTCCAACTAGCCCCTCCAGGCACTCTTCTGTCAGCATGGATCTCGGTGTGGATGTCCACAATGTGGACTCTCTGGAAAGCTCAAAATAGAGCTCATTTCTCATCCATCACTCCACATATTCATTTATTATTGCAGAGCATCCAGCACCAATCTTGGCTATGGACAAAAGCAAGAAAGAAGGAGCAACTCTTTCCCTTTAGCTTCACAGATTGGTTACAACAACCAGTAGCTTGTCTTCTCATTAAATAACATTTGAACTAACACTACCTCTGTGTTATCACAGGTTTGGAAAGAAGAACATAGCTTCGCAACTAGGTCTAATCCTGTCTGGGAGGGTGCAGGTTCACGAAACTAGGGCCCATCATCTGGTAACATAAATACCAGGAAGTTTTTCTTACCCCCCAGAACGTGTGATCTTGTGCATTTATTTCATGATGTGTTCAATGCGGTACAGGTTAAGAACCACTATGAGAGTTTACAACTCAAAAAGCAGACGCACATTGCATATCTATGGCAGGGTGCTGTGGAGTGGCCATCATGTGCAGGTCGAAGGTGGCCACTGGACTAAGATCAGTTCACTGGCAGGGAGGATATCCCATCCCCCTCTCCAAGGCTTTGTTGCGCATTTTAAATTCTGTGGCTTCATACAAGCCAGTAAATGGTGAGGCACAAGATGGAATATATATGGTGTACACCATCCATAGCTCCTCCATTGTTGATGGCAACTTTTCATGCTCTACTATCCTCCGATCCTCCGAGCTGTTAGTCAGTCCCTGAGAGCTCAGTTGCAATGTTGCTTCTTGTATGCAGATTATGCTACATATACACATGATGATTAATGTTGGTTCATGTGTTGAGGGTTTGAAGCTGTGACCTCACATATAGGAGATTTAGTGGCTAGCCTTGCAGTTGACATGGTTCTAGGAGTTCGCCATCCGAGACAATGTGTATGGTCACGGAGGACTGAAGTAGAAATTTTTCCTTTGGTCATGAGCATGTATTTTGATATCTTCACAATTCCTTGTAAATTCCTTGTAAATATTGTATATATAAAAATTTGGCATTTAAAAAAAACAAATATTTAAATGGCCTAGGTTTTCATCAAGTTACATCTTCGTGGAACTTGATTCTTTTTTTTTCTAAGCCATAATTCATTGATAAATAATAATAATGTATAACGTCCTTACCAGAGGTAATGGGATGCAAATACAATTACAATTACAAATACAAATACAAGATAAAATACAGGATGAATGTAAAGGATGGAAAAGTTGGTGCCCTGAGTGCTACATGTATGGGGGATAATAGTTGGGTCAGGGGATGAGCAAGTGATCACATAACCCTCATCTATGCAGGCCGTCACCAAGAGTACGGGTATCATTATCCTGCTATAAAAACTCAGCTCAACCTGTATACCTTATAGTATCAAGGTCAAGACAGTGCTACTAAATCCCTTAAGCATTGACTTAAGGGATAAAGGAGCAGTGATCTACTGACTTTCAACTATGCAGGCCACCCAAGGGCTCTAAGAGTCTTTACTGAGATAGTTAGCAAAACTCGGCCTATTCACCTTATAGCTTCATGGTTTAAGTGATGTTGTCAACCCTAAACCCCACACTTCCTCCTTTTCCCATTAATCTCATGAGTTCTTGATGATCTTTTCGTAGGATAGATTTCATGAGATAAAATTATATGGCTCCAAGTAATCTCTTCTAGAAGTGCATCCACATTATAATCTGAATTGATGGACCTCCGAGCTCATTTAACAATTCAAAAGGTTCTGCCTATTAGTCTTGCTATTGATTCGAACTGAAAAAATCAGTTTCATGTATCTCCCTCAGTTTCACCTAACATGTACCTCAATGAAGATGGAAGACAGTTATAACAGACAGACATGCAAGAGTGAGTGAAGGAAGAGGAAATACTCTGGACAGTTTCCAGCAGCCGTAGGTTGCAGTATTTTCTCCACAGGAGGTATCATATGTAAGGACAACTTTCTGTGCAGTGTTTTTCAATAAAGCCAGCTCTTAATCAAGGAGTGTTAGTGAATAGAATGTGATTTCGGAACACAATACACATACATGGATTCATTAACCAATCAGTTTAAGAGAATGGGAAAAGGGGTGTGGATCTTATGGATCTTATTCTAAACCAGATGGATCGTTGAATAAGTTGAATTGTAGATTGCATATTTACCTCCTGATTATGGAAGTAGGACTGATTTCGAGCCCACCAAATCTTCCAAATTGTAGCTATCCATATTGATTTCCATGCATCAGCATTAGCAGACAATGGTTCCATAGTCACAAAATCTTGCAGAGAGGGCAGACAGAGTTACTTGTTAACAGTATCTGATTGTGTGGGAATAACCATCTCTTGATGCCCTGCCATACACAAGATGCAATAGAACATGAGCTAAAAATATGTGACAAATCTTCCTGACCTGATATGTAGATAGGACAACTTATATCCTGTGTATGTGGGGTTATATGTCGTTGTTGAAGAGTGGCCTTTACATGAATAGCATTCTGGCAGATTCTCCAAGCTAGTATTATTTCTTTTTTTGGAGAGAATTTGTTCCATAGACTGGTATGATTCTAAATTGCCTCTGTGGAAAATAGTGGTTTCTCTAAATCACACTGAGCCTTATAAGCTTCCTTCACCGTATAGCTTTCATTAGTATGCCCCTCATAGACATAATGATGAATTTTCTGATTGATGAGCCTGTAAAAGGAGAGAGAAAGCTGTTAAATCATCTAATTCCTGAGCCCTCAGCTCTCTTTTCCAGTAGAGTTTCCAGGACCAGCTATCAACTTCCCAACTACCAGCTTCAAGAATGCATAAATTCGGATTCACAAACAGTCTGAATAGTCTAGGAAACATCATGTCAAGTCTGGATGGATGGATCCATGTATCCTTCCAGAAGAGTGTGTTGCTCCCACTTCCTAATTTGATCCTGACAGAATTCTGAAACCATATCTTGTGGAGCATCTCTTGTAGCTCCTTCCACCAAAGGGAGGCATATTTGTCCCCCTTCTTCTTCCTCTTCTGACATGCAAAGGTTACTGTGGAGGTTTTAATTCTCTGAACCCTCCCACTGTTAGTACACCATTCTGCCCATACTTTGCCAGTAAAATCACTTTAGCTAAAGTATTCTTCCCTGATAAGATTTGATGTCCCCATTTCCCTAGCATAGCACGGTTGGAAAGACAGATATTGCGCACTCCTAATCCTCCTTTGTCTCTGGGCTGCACTATTTTATTCCAAGTAATCTACTTCATTTTCCTACCGGACTGAGAGTTATTCCAGAAAACGTTCCTCTGGGTTGCAACTTTCTTTTTCAGTACTGAGGGGGAGGCTTTATAGAGTGCTAGATAATGAGCAAGTATAGAAGAAAGAACCGAGTTAATAAAGACCAGTCTCCCTCTAGATGAAAGGTTCTTGTGGTTCCAAGAACCAAGAGTCTTCTCCACTTTTCTCAGAACTGGAAACCAACTAACAACTCTGTGATGATTTCCCCCTACAGGTAGTCCTAGATATTTGAGTGGAAGATGCTTTGTTTGACAGTCTAAGTAGGCTGCCATCTCAATCAACATCTCATCTGGTACATTTAATCCGGTAAGATGGCTTTTCCTATAATTGATCTTTAGACCAGAGAGAAGCTCAAAATTTTGCAGGATGATTTATGTCTTTATAGTACTCCATGAAGCCTGATCGAATAAAAGTGTGTCATCCGCGATCTAAAGATGAGAGAATGGAAATTGTCCTCTGCCAATTGATGCAGCACGAATTGGTCTAGCTCTGGCAGAAATTTTTTCCTTTCCATAAGTAAGTCTCTTGATCTGGATAGATTCCGGTCTCTAATCCCAAAATGGACTAATCTGATTTTTTCCTTTACACGCTAGCTAGCATAACTATGCATACTTGGTGCATTCCAGATATTACAGACAAGCAGGTTATAGTCAGAAAGTTCCAGCAAACTATCTAGCACCCTGAGGGGCTTCGGTCCCCAGTTTACCTGCTTAGAACATAGCTGGATTGGACAGTTATCAGAGTCATCTCTGCCCAGCCCAGTTTGGATCCACTCCAGCTCATTTTCTAGCCATAGATTGTTGACCAAAAATCTATCCAGCCTACTCATGGATCTAAGAGATTTAAGACACCATGTGAATTGTCTTCTCGCCATCTGTAGGTCTTTTAGTTCCATTCTGCTAACAAATTTCTTAAAGCCATTGATTTTTGCTGTGTGACCTTGATGAGAGGTACCCTTTATTTCCCACTCTTCTAGTACAGCGTTGAAATCACCCATGACACACCACTTTTTTTATCTCTTCTTGCCTGATAGAACACACAAATTCCATCCCATTGAGTGATTTTATCTTAGAGCTCAGAGGGGCCATAAACATTTAACATCACACTGCTTTGCACCTCATTATTCCAGTTACCCATCACACCCAAAAAACCAGCACCAGACATAATATATTGTCTGCAGAACTTGGTTTTGTTCCAGATACCAAGGAGACCCCCAGATTGGCCTACGGAGCCACTATATATCCAATCAAATTCTAAGTTATACCATAGATATTCACAAAGTTTGATATCCACAGTTGTCAACTTTGTTTCTTGTATACTAATGAAGTCCACCACCTGTTTATTTATTAACTCCTTGACACACCCCCTCCTTCCCGGGGTACCTAGACCCCTCACATTATATGTGATCAATTTCATGGAAGAGGTTTTTCTGCTCTGGTAATTGAGAACCAGAGATTACACTCCCTTTAGAAAGTGACTGCTTTGAGTTGAGCTTCATCAGCAATAGGCGACATGATTCTGGATTAGGATCATATGATATACCAAGGTCTTTCCCTATGCTCATAGCCAGTTCAGCCTCTACTCTGATTTGGTCTTCGGATAAGACAATTTCCTTATGAGAATGATCACCTTAAGAGCTTAGAGGATTTTGTTTAATCATCTTACCAATACAATCCTCGTGGTTAGAAATGTCATTATCCCTCACCAAATCCACTTCCTTCCGAGTCTGACTCCTGGTTTTAGGACATCTTCCTCTAACCTTAGACACTTTAGGTGGGGGGAGGGTTGCATGTACCTGTGTCGCTAGGCGCGAAAATCATCAAGCTGACTCAGATTTGGATCAGTCTCCTGTTGTTTAGGAATATCATTAGTGTCAGATGGAATGTCCAACACAACCATGGGAGAAACGCCCTGATCACTGGCAACCATATGAGTATCAGTTGGATTATCCACCAGTAGCATGGGAGAGGCAGTCTGTTCACTGGCTCCTGCTTCAATCTCTTGTGAGTCCGGTACTAGAGTATCATTCTCGTCCAATGTTACCATGGAATCTGAACCTCCACTCTCCACGAGAATTTCACTTTTAGACTGGGGTATCTGAGTTGGACTAGCTTATTGAACCACTATAAGATCATATAATCCCACAGGAGGAGGAGCAGTCTCTGTGTCTAGAGATAACTGAGATATTGAATTCGACCACCAATTAAGTCTACCCGGCATCCACAGATCATTCTTCTTGTCAATTAAGTCTACTTGACAATTTAGTGTGAGCTCCTTTTCAGGATAGTCAATTGATAATCTGCAGGTTTCCTTTCAGAGTACTCAGAATCATCCATAGAAATATCCTCCCCTGATTTTTATTCAGTCCAATCTGTATTTGAGCTATCCGATATATCCCCATCTAGATCATCCCATATAACACAGTTGAATTTTGTATGAATTTCTTGTACATGCAGAAGATATTGTTTGTTATTTAAAGAGAGATTAATGTAAGGGGGAATCGATTTCCCTCGGGTTCCACAAGCAACTGTGCAGCCTCTAAGTATCTCCTTTTTGTGGTAGTGTCATCTATGCGTATCAGTCTACCCACTGCATTAGCTATCTTTCCCAAGGAGTCACTATCCCAAGCATTCAATGGGATGCCATATATCCTGATCCACGTCTGGCGCTTTGGAGACAGGGGAATCTCAGCACTGCTCAACGGTTTCAAGGGACCACTAATCCAATTCATGAGCCAGTTTGCATCATTTAACAGGAGTGTCTTGAGATCACTAATGTCCTCCTCCCATAGGATAACTCTTGAAGCGTCTAGTGGACTAACAATTATATTCAAATATCCCGCTCTTCTTAAAGTCATCTGAAATTCCCTGAAACCATCTAGAATTTTTAGGGAGCCAACATATAGAGGACATGTCCAGGCGTTTGTTTTTAGTTCCAATTTGATGGACGGATGAGGCTGATCCGGTTGAGGATTAGTCTTGAGCAGACTAGTTGAAGCCCCTACATCTAGCCTGTTAGGCACAATCCATCGACCAGGAAGCTTCTGCAGTATACATGAGGAGACAGGTTGCCAAGTGGCTTTCTCAACATTAATAGTCCTCCTAAGAGGGAATCGTGCCAAATTAGTGGTGAGTTTAAAGGATCCAAGCCATAATTGCTTAAGCTGCCCTTAAGTGCTTCTATGTCCCGAGCATTTTCAATTCTGCGAATGCAAAATGCAGACCATTTCTTCCTAATTGTCGTGCTATACGCACACTCTTTAAAGTACCCTGGCTGGCCTGTTTTGCCAATATTCGTTCAAGTCTGCTAGAGGAACAATCATGGGGGAAATTTGTGACAAAGAATGTGGCTGCACTATGGCCACTAGCTGGAATAGATTTCGGACCTAATCTCGCGTGAATCGGGCGAACGTCTTTAACTCCCAGAGACTCGGCATATGTTTTTTTGTGATTTATCTTTCTCTTAGTGGTAGAGTGAGTTGTTATTGCTTTTCCAGCTCGTACTGTTGCGCGATGCATCTTCTTCAGTTGGTGTGATGGGATCTGCCAGGGGGATGTTGGAGACATGGAAACAAGTGATAGAGGCGAGGGGGGGTGGATCAGAAAGGATAGGCTCCCCGGGCTCAAGAGGCAGCCCCAGGGAGTAGACGAGGTAGCGGGGAAGAAGGCGACTACTTTCCAACAGTTTTCTCCATCAACTTCATCAGAGAAGATAGAGAATAGTGGCGGGGCTACTATTCATGCAGGACGTGGGTGCTGAGAGAAATTTCAAAATCCATCATGCGAGTAACCCTTCTTTAAAGTTTACTTTATGGGAGAATATAGAGAATAGTGGTGGAACTTGATTGTTATCTAACAACTTATATATAATTTTATATATATAGTTAATAATTTATAAACTTATGTATATATTATAATCGGGCAGGTTATATGGACATAAATGGTGACATAAATGGTGACATTTGATCCTGGCCGTCGATCTGATAAGAAATCGA
>JAOWBN010210766.1:0-13945 GCA_028565015.1 Pinguicula moranensis | reverse complement strand
TAAGTCCTTGGTAAAATTGTTGAGAAGTTCCATATCCTTGTTGCATTCTCTACATGAGAAAGACTTGGAATTTTTGGACAAAAACTTGAAAAAGTTTTCTTCTCTTTTCTAAGGCTTAAAGGTTGGATCTAGCACTCCTTTATCCACATATAAGTTGTACTTGGTTGTATAAACCTTAATGGAAGTGGTGATGTGGACTACTCTAAAGGGTGGACATTTGAACACCTTAACAGAAGGAGCTTTCTTGCACGAATTAGTGATTCTACAAGAGGTATAAAATTTCTTCTCCCACGTACCATCAATTTGTGTAAATTAGAAAAGATACATGGTCAAAAGATCTCTAAAAGTTTTGTTATGTATGCTTAACATACACTTATGTTTACGCTTCCGCATAAATCTTGCATCATGACACGTAGTATAGCTTTCGGAGATCTTACAGAACTCAGTACTGTATGTTAGTAGATTGGCTCATGCCTTAAGCATGAGCTTAACTTTTATGTCCAAGAACGCGATGTAGCCTTGAGAAAATCCGGGAGATTATTGAATGTTTACCATGTTTTAGTTGTGTTTATTGTGTTTGATATTCATTTCTTCATCCTTGTCTATTTATGTTTGGCCAACGTAAGTAGATGCACTAAGTTATTCTAGGCATAGTAAGGTCCACACCGTTTGCTATAGCATGAGAATGACTATACAATCGATGCTACCATGTGAGGATCACTTGAGAGCAATCTCTCTAGTTTATTTAAATGTGACATCGAGACATGCTCATCTATAAATCAAATATGGACGCTTAAGCTCGCGAGAGATAGGAGTCTAGGATAGGTGAATCCGTTGGACACAATATGATAATTGGTACATGCCTAATAAAATTACAATTCTACCCAAGGGACTCAAGTGGTGAAGTTTTACTCCCTTGAATGTATTCATCCTATGACCTTAAATTACATTCATTCTACTGCATTTAATCATCTCTGCTCATTGCCAAATTCGTAGATTAATGACTAGATTAGTATCAACCCTGTTTTATTCAGTTCAAATTATCCCAAACCTTGTAGTTCGACATCCTTATCATCACTCTATTACTTGTGCGACTTGTACACTTGCAAGTAAAGTGCATCAACTTTGTGCTCATCAGCAGGATGATGCTATGACTATTTTTGACTCTGATTATGTTGATTCGGTGGATCACACAAAGATACACACTGACATGCACTCAGAGGAGAAAGGTACTACAAATTTCCCATGTAGTGATATTGGATGGAGAAAGGATGTGCGGACGGTTATAGCCAAGCCCATAGCCCCTGCAAATGTTGAGGCAACTGAGGCAACAAGTGTTGATCTAGTCTCTGTCAGGTGGTAATGGATTCCTGCCAAACTTGATTAGTTGCCAGTCGCACTTCCTACAAACCCACCTAAATCATGCAGTTATGCTGCTATATTACTAGAAAGCCAGGTATGCGAGACAGTACAGAAGTCTCCAGATTAAAATCTCATAGAGGGATCCATAAAGCCTTCCAATGTAGTGGGTGACATCCGGGGCTTATTGGATAAGGAAGAACCACTATGGAGACTATTGAGGAGGGACTATAACAACAGAGAAACTAGATGAAGTCTTGGCAATACCTGAAAGCCCTTTCACCAACCTGGCAGAAGAGTTCCCCCTCCCCCCGGTCTACTTTGCACTACTTTGAAGGGCGTAGAAATGTAACACTTGCTAGAATAGCTGTGACTACTAGACCTAAAGGTGGGGACCTAAAACCATAAGTGAGACTAGAAAAGAGATTGATCCCACTAAAGACAATAACCTGGTTAATTTTTTTTGGGATTCATTGAATAAAAAAAGAGTATTTATAATTTCTTACCAGGGGTAAAAACTGGTAAAAGGTAAAAATATAAAAAGAAAAGAAAAGAAAAAAAGTAGTCTAGAATCTGGATCTAGAGTCTAGGGGTCTGAAACCCCTTATACACATCAAGTGCTAAAAACATATTTCATGGTTCCTTCGTATCAATAGTGGATAATGAGGAAAAAGCCAGAGGTTAGCAGAATTGATCCATTGACTTTAAGCTATGCAGGCTACCACATAAATGACTACAGTTGTCTTTAGCTTACTAAAAAACCAGCTCTGCCTGTATACCTTATAGCATAGGTCGATGAGATTGGTGTAGAACTTCCTTTAAGCAAAGACTTAGAGGATATAACAAGCATTGAACTCCAACCATCAGCTATTCGCCATAAATGACTCCAGGTGTCTTTACTGTAGTAGATAGCAAGGCTCGGCCTATTTACCTTATAGCATCGTAGTCCTGTGATTTTTTGCTACCTCTCTTGCTCATGTTAATAACTCAACGTGATCTATAAAGAGCAGCCCCTGTCCCAGACCAGTATCCTAACCTGTACCACCATGAAGTGAAATGATAATTTAAAAGTGCCTTAAAATATGAGTATGTAGAAGAGGCGCTTGAACCATGTCTCAGGTGAGTTCTCCTTTCCTTTGTAAACCCATTTCCTATCAAGTACCAGCATGAAAAGATGAGACAATTATATCTAGTAGAAAAGATAGATACCATGTCTTGCAACTTCCCATAATAAATGGTGAGTTGTTCACAATCTGATTTTGTTATGATCTGTAGTATACTCTGCTCATAGTTAAAAAATGAATAGGTTTAACCTCGGGTCCTCATTTAGGGTGGGCTAGAAGCCGCTAAAAGCTTATGCAGTGCGATCCTCCTACTCCAGGTCCTCTTAATTATTTTTAGTGTCCGTAGCAGGGAACTTGTTTTTGTGACTGAAGCGTGGTAAGTTACCTGCACATCATGGAGGTCCATAGGCTATTGCAATTCTATCATCCAGCTGCATAAGAGGAGAAGAAAAATACATCGGCAGATAAGCTTATTTCAATTTTTCCCCCTTGAGCGATGCACCTGCAGTCAGGAAACAAATGCACATGCAGTCAGAATTAAAAAGCCATACAAATCAGGGGATTAATCTACCAATCTGTCAAAGTGTAAGGAAACAAATGCATCCCTCTAACAGCCTTAATCCATTGCCATGTTAGGCATTGAACTCATTTTAGTAGTTGAGATGGTTTAGCTTCCTCAGCGATGAAATGGAGCCTATTTTTGCTTTTCAAGATTTTCCAAGCAGTGGCTAGCCAGATAGAGGTCCATGCTGACATGTTTATCGTAGTAGGTTTTATATTTGTGAAGTTCTGCAGGGAAAAGCCTTGTGCTATACCTCCCAAAACATGTCATTGCTGATGACTAACCATTCTTGTAATTTGACCCACGTTGTGGGAAAAAAGTACAGCTTAAATCCTGATCTTCTGAAACAATTCTCCTTATCTGCAAGACTGTTTTAGTGGGGAGAGAATTCTGTAGAAACTTCCACGCGAAGACACTGAATTTTTTGGGAACAAACTGATTCCAGACCAGTTGCAAGAGGTGCCCTTCCATATCAGTGAAAGCAATTTGAGTGTAAGAGCAAATTTTCTTGTAGGCTTTTTTAACAGTATATAGCCCCTACGTGTTCCATGAAAAACGGCATCTGTATGGTTTTTTAGCTGCAGGAGATTGTCCTGTAGGCATGTTAACATGTCATGGTAGTCAGTAGGCTCATTTCCCCTCAAATTTCTTCTCCATGTTAATTCCCAAATCCATTTGTCCTCCTCCCATCTGCTTGACATAAAAAAATGTGGCTTCTTTATCCTTTGCAGCAATATACAGTCGAGGATACCTGTTTCCCAAAGTCATTGTGCTACACCAATTGTCGGTCAAGAATAGAGTTCCTTCCCCATTACAAACTCGAATGTTGCACATATTAGTGAACTAAGGGGCAGGCAATGTATTCTACAGTCCCGTCCACCAGTTAGCGGCATAGTTTCTTACTCTTCTCCTATGCCTGAGAACAGATCTTGGTTGCTTGAGTTCTTCATGAGCACCTAATACTATTCTACCCCTCTCAGCATATTTGGAGCTGATAATAGAATATGCTAGATTAGGTCCTCCTTGCAGTAGATGTTCACCCCACTTCCCCAACAGTGACAAGTTAAAAGCCCGAGGGTCTTTCACTCCCAGTCCTCCTTTGCAAGTGGATGTGAGGACTTTATTCCATGAAACCCAGTGAACCTTCCTTGTCTCCTTAGTCTGTCCCCATAAGAAGCTCCTCATTACTTTGTGTACTTTTCTTATAACTATCTGTGGTGCTTTATAGAAGCTGAAATAGTGAGAAGGTACGCTATTCAACATAGAATTAAGGAGGATCAATTTGCCTCCCTCTGATTTATATTTGTGCTCCAAGCTAGCAAGTCTTCTTGAGATCCTATCTAGAATTGGTTTCCATGCCCGGGACTGCTATGGGTTAGCTCCTATGGGTATAACTAAGTAGTAGAATTGTATAGTGCCAGGGGTCATCCCATATAAGTAGCCATTGCCTTCAGAGTATGCTCCGGGACATTTATTCCTGCCAAGTATGTCTTTTTATAGTTGATTTTCAGACAATAAAGCATTTCAAAGTTGAGGAAAATGGCTATGAGCATCCTTACTGTTTTGCATGTAGCCTGCCCAAAGACTATGGGGTCGTCTCCAAATTGTAAGTGGGAAATATGCACCTTGTCTCTACCAATGCATAGAGGTTTTAACAGCTCTATAGCCACTGCTTTAGTGATCAGTCTGGACAACCCTTCAGCAGTTATGAGAAACAGCACGGGGGAGAGTGGGTCACCTTGCAATCGTCCTCTTGTATGGTAAAATTTTGATGTGGGGCTGCCATTAATCAGGACTGAAGATGATGAGGATTCTAATAAGGCTCTGATCCACCATATCCAGCAAGATGGCAACCCCATGTTGATCATCACTCCGAACAGATAGCTCCATTTAGGGTGTCAAAAGCCTTTTCAAAATCGATTTTTAGGATTAGTGCCTAGCCATGCAGCTTATTAGTCTCATCAACCGCTTCATTTGCTACCATAACCCCATCTACTAGTCTCGTACCCCTCATGAAACCCATCTGATGGGCAGAGATCGGGTCTGGCAGTACTGCACTTAGTCTGATGTATAGAACTTTAGCTATAATTTTTGGCATGGCACCTATAAGAGTTATAGGCCTATAGTCTTGCACCTCCATTGGTTCCTTCCCCTTAGCAATCAATGTGATGTGGGCAGAGTTGGTCCCTTTTGCTAAGGAGCAGTTCCTATGGAATTTATAGAACAACATGCAAATTCAGATTTCATTAAGTGAAGAAAGTGCTTAATAAGGTGGAAGTTAAAACCATCTAGTCCTTCACTTTTACTGCTGCCACATTTCGAGATTGCTTCTAGTATTTTTGATTTTTCAAATGGAGCTGACGGGAACATATGTTGTGCAACAAAGATAGTTGCAAAAGTCATGTTGATTAGTTTTGGTCTAGTGTGGATAGTTTTTGTATATCTATCTGGAAAATGTTTCCTAAAACACTCCTTCACTTCTTCAGGTTCCTCTAGACACCTATCTCCTTCCCAGATGCCATGGATAAAGGTTCTTTGTCTGATACTTGTGATACATCTGTGGTAGAAGGATGAATTGGCATCCGCTTGCTTCAGCCATTTAAGTCTGGATTTCTGATATTTGATGCTAGTCAGTGAGTTGTTGCCTTTGAAAAAGGCACTTTGTGAGTGACAGAATAAGACTAGTGTTCAAAGCTTCCTGTCCAGGTACACCATGTTCAGCTTCCAGAGTCAGCCTATCCAATTCCTGCCTAAGCATAGTTTGTTCATGACTTAAGTCTCTCGGAGCATGCTTATTCCAACTTTTAATGCTTGTTTATATTGCTTTAAACTTTTCTTTAATTCAGAAGTTAGTATACCCTTGCATGGACGTGTTGCACCATATATGTGTTACCAGGTCATTATATGACTTGTCCTGTAACCAAAGATTCAATACCTACATTGTTTTGGACCCCAATTCTGATTTTTATTCACAAGACAGACTGGGATATGATCTGAGTACTCATTGGCAAGTCCAGACTATATCCATTGGTTCTATAGAGACCTAGCCATGGCTCATTAACTAGAAACCTATCAAGGCGGCTCATAGCTCTTAGGGAGGGTAAATGCCAAGTAAAACATCTCCTTGTCATTATGAGATCATAAATATCCATCTTAGAAATAAACTATCTAAATTGAAACATCTCTTGATTGTTAGAATGTAGAGCATTGCCTTTTCTTTCCCATGGCTCTAATATTGCGTTAAAATCCTCCCATTAGGCATCATTTTTCAAGATCTTTCCCCAGTTTACACTCTAGAAGTTTCTGCCATTGTAGTTGCTTGAGTGTCCTGTCATTTAGTCCGTAAACATTTATCATGTTTGAAACCTTGCCTTTATCCTTCCATAAACCAGCTGTGCCCATAAAACTCTTCCCATCAAAGATACTTTGTTTCTGAAAGTTATTACAGTTCCAAATACAAATCAAGCCTCTTGGCTGTCCTCTAGCCCCCTTATCTATCCAGTGAAAGGTCGCATTATACCATAGAAATTCACAAAATCAGGTCCCTGTTTTAGAATGAGTTGTCTAAGTGCATCTCTTCTTCCTTGAGCACACAGGCCCTGACATTATAAGTGAGTAATTTCATGAAAATCTAGATGCCCCTTTACTAAGTGGTTTCATTACCAGCTGATGATTGATGCGTGTTAACAGGTTTTTGGCTTTAGTAGGGCATGCTTCATATGAAATACCTAGTTTTTTCCATATGTCCAAGATGAAGTCTGCTTCATTGTGTAATGGATTACAATAAGGCAGAGAAGGGCTAACTGATGCTTGCACCGCTAGTTGACCCAACCAATCATCCAAGACATCAAGGTTTTTGGCTCTCACTGGGTAATTATCTTGCCTTGTTTGGATTCTTGTTTTAGGCCTTGAGCTACGTAGTTTTGCACCCCCTTTGGTAGTGGGACTTTTAGGCAGAGGGTCCACCCGGGAGAGACAGGCAAATCCTCAAGTTGTGATAGTTTAATGTTCCTTTCAGGCAGTAGCAACCCGTCCTTCATGAGGGTATCTTTTTGGTGTCTAACTGCTACTTCCATGTTAGTGGCCCCTTTTTGAGCTAAAATATTTTCTTGTTGAATGTCCTGTTCCACAATGCAATCCAGTTCCTTCCTGCTTTCACTTGCACCAGGTTCTTTATCTTGTACAACCATGGGCACAATAGAGTCTATCTCTTGTACAATCTCAGTTGCAACCATTGGCAGCTCTTTCTCAATCATGGCTTCAACTTGCTTGTGAGTGGCAGAATCCTACTTAGTGATGGAATTAAATCCCCCACTACCAGAGACCTGCTGTAAATCTATACTTGGTAGAGGTTGTAATCTTTCTTGTAAAAAAGGCTCAGGTGAGCCTAATGGTGTTTCAGGTATTCTATCGCTGGTCTCCTCATAGGCGTCCCTTTTAGAAGGCTTAACTGGTTCCTTCCTGGTCTTGTTCAAATCTGAAAGGGACAAAGGCCACCAGCTGAGGCGCCCTGGTATCCATGTGGGAGATTCTTGTGATTGATCCTTTCTTAGCTGTACCTCAGGTGATGTCAACAAGACTGGGTAAGAGGTTATATTTCCTTCTAATGCCTAATCCTTTAGTACATCTAATGTATCATCAGTCAATCCCAATGAGGCTGTAGAATCATCATCCTCAGTTGAGGAAAGGAGTTCGTCAGACCATTTTTGAGGCAATGTCAAAGCCTCTTTAATATATAGTTGATGAACCATTCCATCCATTACCACCCCAAGGTCCTGTTCCAATCTTGTCTCTAATGGAATTTGAAGCATAAGATATGCAAGTTCAATATCCTTTTTGAGCCATACAAAGAAATACCTGGCTTAATATAAAAGCTCATAAAAACAACAACAATTCTCATACTCATTAAATTACTGGACATTACAACATCTAAGCGGCATGGATTTCTGAAGCTGGTTTGACGTAGAATGGGATACCTGGTAGCCTATTTGAGATTTTCATAACATAGTTATGGATATTATCACTATATGTTTGCCACACACATTAAGCCATGACTGTGGTTATTGTGCTTGGTTACAATCTATGTCTGGATGTTAGTGATGCGCTGGTAATGGGTGGGTATGGACAAGTGGCTAATTGTGTATTTCATTTGGCAAATAATCTGCCACTAAACTATAAAGATAATGGTGAACTATGTAGTACACCAACGCACCCCTCTGAACCAGATTTGGTTAATTACTTGCTTATTCTACTGGTTTTCTTGTGACTGATTTTGAGATATAGGATTAAGGCAAAGAAGATGCTATTAGCATGGGAGGCCATCTCACACAGCAAGCAAACATTTTGCATAGCATACCCATGGAGATTTACCACTACATGCATGATACACATATTAGGTTATGTTAGTGCCTACTGAGCTTGAACACAACTCATATTTTGATGCTAGTGATGGGCTGGTTATTGATGGTTATGGACATGGTATCCAAAACCGGTTAATCTCTTGCTTCTTCTACTTATTGTCTTGTGAGTGTTTTTGAGGTACAAGATTAAGGTAAAGCAGAGGCTATTGGCAGGGGTGGCCATCTCACACAGCAAACCATTACTTCAAAGAAGTAACACCAGGAAAACTTCACCACTCTGAATATGCACTTAGGCAGATTCTTGCTCCTTTCATCATGGGACAAAATGAAACTTAAAATAAGGCCCTCATGAGAAAAATGTGACTACAATGGGCTCTTCATGACCCTGCCTTGGAAAATATTGAAGCTGACAGCAAACTTAACTTCCCCAAATGAGATAGCAATAGAAAATCCAGTATATGGAATGCCTGCAAGTGAAGTACAACTCATAATATGGAATACTGCCAGATGACCAGCACCATTCTCAAGGCATAAGTTAGACTTTGGCTGTGATCTCTTACAATGGCCATAGATTTTTCTGCCTCATCCCTTACAGGGTTAGCTCTGCAATCAAAACTAAGCTGTGTACCAATATTCTCATTAAAAGTGGAATTGATAAGTTGATTGATAATCATGCCTTTTTTTTGGCTGAAAGCGGATAATGGCGATGAACTAAATGCCGAGTTGCTATGCGATATTCTATGAAGTTAGGGGACCCATACACCTGATCACGCTAAGGTACACTGAGGCAGATATGGATGTGGCCACTAACATCAAGATCACTCTCAAAGAATTAACTTGTGAATGGTTACTAGCTTATTCAGCTTTAGGCTTTTGTAAAGTGTGAAACTATTTTTTTCCTTTCATTGTACAAACTTTATTATTATTATTATCAATAGATCTTAGATTATAAAAAAAAGGAGCCTGTTTGAGCAGCCTAGTATCTGTGATCCTTATCAGTTTTCCCAATGCGTTACCTATTGCAGTTAAGTTAGAGATAGACCAAGCTGTCAAGGGCAAGCCATACACTTGAACCAAACATCAACGGTTGGATTTTGGGACATCAGTAGTCCATGGTTTTATATCCTGAACCCAATTAGATAGCCACAATTTTTCATTTAACAACAAATTACCAAGTTCCAGGAGTTCGCTCTCCCATAAGAGAATCAACCCATCTCCAAGCGGACTAGCCATCATGTTCACATATCCAGCTAGTCTCAAGGCCATCTGAAAGTTTCCATGCCCCTCAGTGTTAATGAGCCTCCCCACGTATTTTCTTGCTAGTCATTCATATTTGCTACTACTCGATGTTAGGAAGTTATGCACTGAGGAAGGTTTGGGCTTGTCATGTACCACAGCTCTAGTCTTGCTATGTAACAATTTACTCACCCATTGGCCTTTAGGACGAGTCTGCTACAGAGTTTCCATTTTGTGCACGTTCTGCAGTAGCTGTAACTTCCTTGGCTCCTTACCGCCCTTTTGAATCTTATGTTTAGGATAGTGAGCACGGTTCGCTTGCAGCCTGTAAAAACATAACCATGTATTTTTTATAAGCCAAATTCATTCATAATAAAGGTATGTACAATTTTCTTACAATAGATAGAAAAGTATTAAAGAACATAATAAATAGTCCTAACATAGTCTTATTCAGGAGCAAGGTGAGATGTACAACATTGGTCAAAAAGACTCTGAGCTATGCAGGTTGCCATGGAGCTTACTACAGGGGCTATTAGTATGCCATAAAACCCAACTCTGCCTGCACACCTTATAGTATTAAAGTCATGCGAGTGTTGTTGTAGTTCAGTAAGCAAAGACTTAGTGACTACTACAACAGTGATAGACTTACTTCCAACTATGCAGGCCGTCATACAAGTATGACAGTAGGAGTCTTTACCGTGGTAGTTAGCATAGCTCGGCCTGTTTGCCTTATAGCATCATAGTCCTTTGATTGTTGTAATCTCATCTATTCCCATGTCTTCTTTCCAGAGTTACATGATTGAGAAAATCATGTTGTTTCTTCTGTTCAGATTTCAGGTTCTTTGATCACTCACTGTCATCATTTAGCATATAAGGAATTTTCCTTTAGCCCTCATATGTTAAAGCTTCAAGATGGATACATCTATTTCAGCTTCTATGACATTTTCAGATCTTTATACACCCAAGCGGTTGTACCATCCAGTCAGCTAATGTGTAGTCAAAGTAGTTTTTTTTGCTTGCTTTTATCCACAACCATGTAGATCTCTTAATGTGCACGCAGATCAGTGTTGCATTAGTTTGAATGGCTCTAAAATGGCAGCTATTTCTAGCTAACCATATATGCCAAACTATTGCGCACCATATAGTTCTCCGTGCTTGAAGGTTTGTCTTGGTGGGACATAGTGAAGAGAAAGTTGCCATCGAAGGGAGCTGATCCATGGGCTGCAGTTGTAGCCATGATACAAGCCCTTTCCACACCAGTACCGCATTGAAGCAAGTAGAGAATAAATGGAGTACAGTTTCAAAATAAGTAAGGCAGAGTGTGCAGTGGTGTGATTGATCTTCTGGTATCAAACCTCGTCTCATCATTGCACCTTGTGTGGGGATTGCATCCTGCAGCAGTTTCCATACGAATATATGTATTTTTGGGGTGCAAGTGTGCTCCATATGGAGGTTAGTAAGGAAACTTCCTATGTATTGTAGGGAGAGGGTTGTGCAAAGTCCATGTGTGTATATGTCATTTTGACTGTGTATTTTCCATCTAGGTTTTCTCTGAATATGTATCTGTCAGACTCATCAGTACTGGCTTAACAATCCTGCAAATAAGAATGAAGGTTAGACCGTTCATTATTTTCAGAGGGACTTAGTATTCTGCGCCAGGCCCACTCCCAGTTCCAAGATCTATTTTGATAGTTTCCTATTTCTGATATACAGGCAAATGGTGTAGAGGTGAGTCTAAAGAGTCTGGGAAACTGAGTAGCAAGAGGACAATGGTGATACCGTGGATCCAGCCAAAATTTAAATCTATTGCCATTGCCTACCAGCAATCTAGTGTGATCCCTAAACCAATCTGTTCTGACAAGATCTTGAATATCATTCCACCATTGAGATACATAGGTTATGTATTGTTAAGCTTAAGTAGAAGCAGTTCAACATCATTCACCTCGGTGTATTGCGTGAAACCAAAGGGTAATCCCCTGTTATTCAGCTTATGAGACACGGATATTTCCTTAATCAATCTGTGCCTATTCAACGCATTCTGTATGTTATCCGCATCACATCCCTTGGGAAAGTTTGTGATGTCGAAGCTTACGGATGTCCCCTTTTCTTGTAATATGCGCGGACCAATCCGCTCATGGACTGACAGTGGGTTATGTGCAGGTAGCCATTCTTGAGCTGAAGAAACAGGAAAGGAATTGTACACCAACGCCTTCCCAGCCTTAATAGCTGCTCTCTTGAGGAGTTTTGCTTGTCTTGATGGAATAAGCCAATCTTCCATAATGGCAATGAAGAAGGAAAAACGGTGAAAAGAGGGGTAGAGGAGTTTGTTCCCCGGGTGTGTGAAGCAACCCCAAGGAGGGGGACGAGGTGCGCGAGAAAGTTACCGGTACTCACGTGTTCACGGTAAGAAGAATAATGTTCATGCAAATCGGTGAGCGAGAGTACTGCTCATCGAGAGGATTTCGCAATTACTTTCGCTAGAAGACAGTCTTTACTCGGATTTAATAACCTGGTTACTTTGGACGAATGGATAGGGCAGTTTGTTATACAATCCTCTCTCTAACCACACCATCAATTGCCTTCCCTACCCCTAGCAAATATCTATTAGGTGAAGAAGTGATGGCTGTTTTCTCAAGTGTCGTGGCTGGACATATTCCTCAAAAGTATCCTGAGTTGTACTACACAAGCTAAGGGGTAGCACATGGAGAGATCATGGTCGAATCCACAGAGAAAGGTAGTGAAATCTGCACTGCTCTGGCCTTGATTCTTGTTGTTGTCAAAACTCAAAACTGATTGGGGGGATTATGATTAATAAAATACTGAAACTATAAGTATTGAACTAAGGATGAAATCTAGATGAAATATGAAGGAAGGAACACACTTCTGGTGACCTTAAATCCATGAGATCATGCCATAAAACAATTTGTATCATAGGTGCACTTATCGTTTTTTCAATGGCACTTAATGTGTGATTTTTAAACAAATCCATTCTTCTTTCTATTCTAACTCCTTAAAAAGGTAATGAACACATTCACCCCTTAATCAGAGCCACATTAAGATCAACGAAACCTCATTAAGTATGTGAATCTAAAAACTCTAACCGAAACTCATTCCTCTACACATGACTTTTAGTTGCACCTTCAAAGAAATAGACTAACCACCCTGTATGATTGAATAAGTTGCTATCTTATAAGGCTTATATGAACTAACCATCCCTCTAAGTCCCTACTAGCTGATGGTTCGGTTTTTATCAGTTTAGATGGCTAATCTAAAACAACAAAAACAAAAGACATGCACAAGTGTTTCTACAAACTGAAAATCAATACCATTGTGTTGTTTTTCTGAATTTACACCTCACCAACTTGTTTAGGAAATCTTAGGACATAAGATTAGCATAATAATGAGAGGTCTAGCCGAGCATAATTGAGAGAACCAGCAAGATTTCAGCAAACAGCATCATGGAAGCAATCTGCTTCACTTTCGTGCAGAAATTCTGCACTTTGTGTTTCTGATTTTTCTCTGAAGGTAAGTACACGTTCGTTTTCTTCCTAGCTCAACCTATCCCTTTCCTCTATCGCCTCTCTCTCCTATATATTGAAAACTGGTCAAAACAGATGAACAAAATACAGATAACTAATCCCTTGAAAGTAAGGATTACTTTCGCAATGAATAAGGAAACTTTTCAATCTGTTTTGACTGAGTTTTTTCTTCAGATTTCTCTTGACCGTGGCCCATCTATCTTTGTTTTTGTTTGTAAGTTGTATAGCAGTACGGGTAAGGAAACGCCTCAAGACTTATAGAGAAAATCGTGATCTTCAACCAAACACCAAAACTGCCCAAACCTTTTTTTCTGCGTTGCAGGCTGGTTGAGTTGATCACTTTCCATTTTTTTCTGATCTTTTATATCAGAGCTTCAGTGTGTACCTGATCTGCATGTGAACATTTTGCTTCAGGTAGATCATGCTAAATCACTATGATGTGCTTATGAGAGTCCATGGAAAAAACTTCAGGATCAACTTGGCTCTCCTGCTCTTTTTCTATTTTTCTGCAAACTGATTTTCTGTTGCTGCTATTTTTCAGCTTCTGCTCATGATAAACTGGACTCAGATCATCTACCTTGAGTGATAATGTCCCTAAGTTTGTGTCCTTGATCATTAGATTCAGCAAGAGCAAGATATCTATCAAGATGCAAGAGCAAGTGATTTCCATCTTCTTTCTTCTTCTTGTTGTTGCATCTTGTTCTTCTTGAAGCTTTAGTTCGACCATGGTAGCCTTGATTAGGTGGTTATGCAGCCTTTTTAGCTGAATTCTCTGAACCATACAAGGGTGCAACAATCCTATCTAAAACATTACATAATAAAGAG
>JAOWBN010210756.1:0-13945 GCA_028565015.1 Pinguicula moranensis | reverse complement strand
ACCCGAAAGTTGTTTGGGAAAGGATTGAAAATTTGGAGAAATTTTTCATCTCATTTTCTAAGGCTTGAAGTGTAGAGATATCACTCCTTTATTCACATATAAAGTTATACATTTAGGTGTATAAGCCCCAAGGGAAGTGGTGGTGTGAACTACTCTAAAAGGTAGACATTTGAACATCTCAAAGGAAGGAACCTGCTTGCAAAGATTGAAGATTCTTCAAGAGGTTTAAACTTTTCGAACTCCCTTGAACCCTAAGTTGTGTAAATTAGCAATGATCCATGGTCAAAAGATCTCTGAATTTTTTTTTATGCATGCTTAACACACACTTATATTTACGCTTCCGCACGTATTTTGCATAATAACAAGTAGTGTAACATTCGGATATCTTACAGACTCATGGCAAAAGGTTTCCAGATCAAGGATTTAGACTATGATGAGACCTTTTCTCCTGTAGTGAAAATTACCTCTATTCACCTCCTTCTATCCCTGATTTCACATTTGCATCTTTAGTTATTCCAAATGGAAGTAAAGACTTTCTTCCTCAATAGAACACTTGAGGAAGAAATTTATATAGATCAACATTTTGGGTTCGTCTCAACCGGTCAAGATGACAAAGTGTGTCATCTTAAAAGATCCATATATGGTATTATGCAGTCTTCCAAATTGTGGTACTTCGTTTGGCTTTGCTATGATAGATGAGGACCACTGCGTGTATGTTATGAAAATAAAGGAAGGGATTATGTTTCTCTATATATATGTCGATGGCATGCTCGAAACAACATGGGAATTACTTACTCCACTATAAAATGGCTATCTTTCGTCTTTGAAATGAAAGATATGGGTAAAGACAGGTATATCCTAGGCATGGAGATCATTAGAAATCATTCTAAGAAACTCTTGGCTCTGTCCCAACAGTCATATGTCAACAAAATCTTAGAATATTTCAGGATGCATTACTCCAAACCAGTTAACATCCCATTTGACAATGGTCTAGCACTAAGCCTCAAACAATGCCCAAGAACAGACAAGGAAAATGAACAAATGAGCAATGTTATATACACGGCCAAACATCTGTTTCATGGTTGGTTTGGTAAGCCATTACCAAAGCAACCCTGTACCTGCTCATTGGCAAGTTGTTAAGAGGATCTTTCATTATCTTCGTGGAACGAGCGATCTAGTCCTATGTTACCAAATGGAGATCACTATCAAGTATATATCTACCAACAAGATGGTTGCTAGAGATGTGTTTAGAGCTCATATCATGAGTCTAGGATTATGTAGGGTTTGACATTATGGATCAATCTTGTTACAATAAGGGCGATTTTATAAATTGCATGATTATAAAATAAAGACAATGTTTCTCCTTTTTTCATCAATCATTTATATGCAATCAAATTAGGCATAGGATGAATATCATGAGGCTTTGCGATTGAACCTATCACATGGGTAATCACCTTTATACTTATGGAGCATGAATGATGAGACTAATATTGGAGATATTTGCTTTATGTCTAAAATGAGATTCTAAGTGAATCGGATGTGAAATATAAAGTCTTTCACATTAAATCCTTAAAGCCGAATGTAGAATTAAAGATAATACTTAGTGTGTTTATTCGGGACAGTGAGAGTCATGTCATGACACACATGTAATATTGTGTGCACTACAAATTGACGTTATGTGAAATAATTAAAGTATCGCCTTGTTGTCATTGAGATCAAATAGACATATGTTTGTCCACTTGAACTTTACTCTTGACTTAGAACTATGACTTAAATTTGAAGCTTGATAATGCTACTTTAATATGCTATCCAAGGGTTATGACCATATACAGTCCAATGGAGCATGTTAGGAAAGCTATCAAGCTGATATGGATTGTCATGAGTTTCTAAGGAATAATCTGTTTTACTTCACCATATTTACTCGGGTAATTATATTACTATATGTTGAAACCAGATCTCAAAAGCGCTTAGATCATTAATAAACTATTAATAACTTCTTGTAAGTGCGAAAAAACAGAATTAAAATGAAAGAATAATCAACAATGACACTGGATCTACTGTGGTTCATCGGCTCCTTAGATACCGACTACCTTCACGTTGAGCCTCGAAAAGAGTGGTCACTGCTCTATTAATGAAGTAATCCACCAAATAGTGACAGGATTTTACAAGAATCTCACTGATTCTTGATCTCAAACGAACTACCGGGAGAAGGAAACGAAGAATCCTCAGATTCTATCAAACCTGAGGGTTTCAGAGTTCGTGGACCTCTATCCAATGGAACAAACAAAATATCTAGACTTCTTAAGAGTGAAACAGAAACTAACTTGGTGTTCTAACACTAAAGGATGAGAATCTAAGAAGATTTTGAGACAAACAACCAAGTGAAAGAATCATATCATCGTAAATTTCCATCAAGCGCAACAACGTTTTGGAGAGAAGATTTCGTCGATTGACATGTTTGAAGCGGCATTGCAGAGTAACGAGGCGTCCGTTGGAAGCTTCCAATGTGAGCCATTGAATTTGACAGAGAGAAGACGACAGAGATCACGCCACCTCATGAGCACAGTCCCAAGGCACTGCAGGAGGATAATCATTGGATTTGTGTGATCCAACGGCTGAGATGCATGGACTGTATAAATATTACAAATCGAATATGTAGGGGTATTTGGGACTTTTCATGCACTAAGTTGAGGGTTGATGAGGTATTTCACAAATTTTACAATCTTCTCCTTGAAAAAACTCATCAACCAAGGTTTAACAAGCTTAGAAAATAAGATGATGAATAAAGAAGTAAGAAATAACAGGGTAGTGAGTTCTTTTCATATTCTTGCAGCTCCACCCAAACCTACAATCAAAGGATTAGTTCATTCCAAGCAGTTTCAAACAGGTCTGAAACTTAGATTGGGACACAATTTTGGCACCTGAATCTGATGCATTTAAATCAGTATGAATTTTCTTAAGTTCAATTAGTTTCTCAGAGATAATGTCACAAATGAAATGACATTTGACATCTACATGTTTAGTGTGCTCATGAAAAACAGGATTATTGCTTAAGTGAATTGCAGATTGACTGTCAAAATAGATAATAGGCATAGAGTAACAGATTTTACATTCTTTTAAGATCCCTTAGAGCCATAAACCTTCTTTGAAACTATCTGCTAGGGCAAGTTGAAAGAGCAACAACAGGATGAAGTTGGGACTTCCAACTTACACAGTTTTACTTTTCACAAAACAAGAAAGCATAGCTTGTTGTTGATTGTCTGGAATTTAGATCTCTAGCAAAATCACTGTCAATATAGCCAATAAGATTCTTTTCAGATTCATTTTTCTTGAAGCATAGTCCTAGTTTTATGTTCCTATTAGATATTTTGTAGTCCATTAAAGGGCAGACCAATGTTCTTGACCTGGACAGGACATATATCTACTTAATAGTGATACAACAAAGGAAATGTCAAGCTTAGTGTTGATCATGGAGTACCTAAGAGATCCAAGAAGGTTTGCATAATGCAACTCATCCATTTTTTCAGATTCAATAGAAGAGTCTGGGCACTGACTTTTGCTAAGTTTGAAGTGAGGAGCTAAGGGGAGAGATACTGATCTAAGGCCATACCGTTCAAATTTTAAGCAGCTTTTGTAAGTACACAGATTGATGGATTTTTAATGTCCCTGTACTTCTATTTCCTAGTATCTCTATTCCTAAGATTGTTTTTGGAGCTCCTTATATTTCAAATTTTGATTGGCTGATTAAAAGCATATAATCAACATATAAAAGTAAAAACACAATCACATTATCAACATGTTTAAAGTATAGACATGGATCATAACTACTCCGCAGAAAGTTTGATTTCAGCATATATGTATCAAATTTTTTGTACCACTGGCGAGGTGCCTGCTTTAGACCATAGAGTGATTTTCTAAATAGGCATACATTGTTCTAATTCCAAATCAATACTAGCCACATAAGCAAGCATCAATCTGATTGTTTTATACTTTGCAACAGAAGAAAACACTTCATCATAGTCTATACCCTCCCTTTGTAGATAACCCTTGGAAACTAATCTAGCTTTAAAGACATAAGGATCATTTTTGGTAATTCCTTCTTTTATTTTGAATACCCACTTACTACTAATAGTTTTTACATGCTTAGGCCTAGATACTAATTCCCAAGTTGCATTTTTCTTTATATAGTTCATTTATTCTATCATAGCATTTTTCCAATTTTTAGAGTGATTAGAATTGATGGAAGCATGATAAGTATCAGGTTCAGCATAGTTCACATTTTCAGCAATTGAAAAATCAAATTCAACTAATTCAACAAAGTTGGCGAATTTCTGAGGTAATTTCCAATCTCTAACTCCTTTATTTCTAGCTATACTGTAGGGAATTTTGAGGGGTTGCTCAGTTTAACTATTTGAGGTTAAGTATTGGGACTGGTCAGATTCAATCTGACCAGGTTCAGAGAGTAATTGATTTGCATCAGTGCTTTCAACAGACTCTTGTGACAGAGTTTCTCTACTAAACTCCACCTTCAAAGGAGCACTCCCATCCTTTTTCTCAGTTGATGTCTCTGTTTGATGGTTAATCACACAGAGAAAGTCTATTTCATTAAATATGACATCTCTGCTTATAAGAATCTTAATACCAGGAACACTCATATTCCAGAGCTTATACCCCTTAGAGCCTTCTTGGGAGACAAGAAAGATGCACTTATAGGATCTAGGATCTAACTTTCCAGAATTTGTGTGAGCATATGCTCCACACCCAAATACCCTAAGATGAATCAGATTCTAGTCTCTTTTGGACCAGACAAATTCAGGGTATTTGAAGTACAATGCTGAAGAAGGACTTCTGTTTACTAGGTAAACAACAGTCCTTACAGCTTCTCCCCAAAAATATTTACTCAATCTTGAGGTTACTAACAAGCTTCTAACCTTATTTAGCAGAGTTTTGTTCATTCTTTAAGCTACCCCATTTTGTTGGGTGTGTATCTTACTGCTTTATGTCTAGTAATTCCAAATTCTGGGCACAAACTATCAAATTTAGTATTACATAATTCTAGGCCATTATCTGTTCTAAGATATTTTAATTTAACTTTTGTTTGGATTTCTATTAGGGTTTTCTATACTCTGAATTTCGGGAAGGCCTGGTCTTTTGTTTGCAAAAAAAGTACCCAAACTTTCCTGCTAAAGTCATCTACAATACTTAGGAAATATTAACTGCCCCATGAGTAGGAGTTGCATCAGGTCCCCAAATATCAGCATGCAAGAACTCAAGTATGCGTTTAGAACAGTGAATGCCTTTAGGGAATTTTGTCCTATGTTGTTTTCCAAGGATGCAAACTTCATAGAAGTCAAGTTCATATATCCTCCCTTTCCTAAACAGCCAGATGAACGCAAGATTGTGAGTCATTTTATGCTCATGTGACCTAGCCTAAGATGTCATAGTTTTGTATCTTCAAAGGTAGATATTGCAATTGAATGATTATCAAGTAGAACAGTGTGGCTTCCATCAAGAAAATAAAACTCATTTTTTATTTTGGCAGTAAGAAAAATTAGATATTCTTTAACGACACTCGGCAAACCATTTTGTGCAAAGAACATGCATCCAAATTCTTCTAAAGCACCTAAGAATATTAAGTTTTTTTTTAAAATTAGGAATAAAATGAACATCTATGAGACTGACTTGTTTCCCATTTGAAAGTTTTAAATTTATTGATCAGGTGCCTTCTACAGTGCATTTATTGTGGTTTCCCATGTAGACAATACCTAGGGTAGATTCATTTAGGTTTGTAAACCAATCTTTGTGGGGACATATATGATAGGTGCATCCAGAATCTAATACCCATTCATTACTCATAGACTCATTATTCATAGTAAGTGCTTCCGCTACAGGTTCAGATACAAAAAGCACTTCACTATATTCTTCATCAGAGTTTGTTGCAGCTACATTTGATTCATGATTTTGAGATCTTTTGTTTTTCAGTTTATAGCAGTCTTTTATGATATGACCAGTTTTGGGACAGAAGAAACATCTCTTTCTTCTTTTTCCCATTTCCCTTTATCCCGACTTCTCCTATCCTTTATAAAGTTCTTTTCATTTCTAAATTTACTTTTGTCATCAGATTATTACTAATCTTGTTCTGAGTGTGTTCACGTTTAGCATTTACAAAGAAAGCACTAGTTAGATTTCTGCTATTTTTAATCTCAAGTTCTCTAGATTTAAGACCATATATTATGACTTCTAGTTTAGGTATAGTTCCTGAGTATTACAATACATTTTTTACAACCAGAAAGTCTTCATGTAAAGAATTCAATAGAATCATAGATTGACTTGCATCATCTAATTCATGCTCAGATCCCTTACAGTTTTTATCCAACTTAAAGAACTCATCTAGGTTATCATCTAATGGTTTAGAGGGGTCTATTCTAAAAGAAAATAGAGCCCCATTGACAAGATTAGGTTGGTTACAATTTTGGATGCATATAAAGATTGGAGTTTATGCCATAGTTTTAAGGGATCTTCATCTTCATCAACCTTTCTTAACACAGAGTCAGACACATTAAGAATAATCATATTATATACTTCTTCTTTAATTTCTTTAGCCCTTGGCTTTGCAGTCTCAAGCCATTTAGTGAAGTCACTATACAGAGAATAATGTACTTTGTTGTGAGATAATAGAGTTTTCATTCTCTTACTCCAACTATTAAAATCCCCTTTACCATCAAAAAGATTAATTTCAATTCTACTTGTCATTATAGTTGTATTTTTGGGTGTTTTTCACAAAGTAACACTTCAGTGATTGCAAACTAAACTAGTAAAATATTTCACAGATCAGAACGTAAATGGATACAATCCAAAACAAAAAGATGTCTCATAGGACAACACATAGGTGGCTACAAGCCAAAGTAGAAAGATGTCTCACAGGACAACATGTAGATCGCTACAAGCCAAAGTAGAAAAATGTCTCACAAGACAGCACGTAGATGGTTACAAGCCAAAGCAGTAAAAAAATTTAGCAACCCAGCCTAACAATTTTGCTAATTATTCAGAATGAATAAAAGAAATCGTTACCCAGCCTAACAATGTTAGGTTATACAAGGTTGACTCTTTGCTTAGCCTTTAGTTTTCAAAATTCTACCTAGTAATACCAAGGATCCTTTCGACTTAGCATTGGATCTGAGATTTCACTGTTACCCTACTCTGATACCACTTGTTGAAACCGGATCTTTAATATTAAAGTGCTTAGATCATTAATAGACTGTTAGTAACTTCTTGTAAGTGCGAAAAATAGAATTAAAATGAAAGAATAATCAACAAATGGCACTAGATCTAAGTCTCGTGGTTCACTGATTCCTTAGATGCCGACTACCTTCACGTTAAGCCTCGAAAAGAGTTCTCACTGCTCTGTTATTTAAGTAATCCACCGAATAGTGACAGGATTTTACAAGAAATCTCAAGAATCTCACTTATTCTTGATCTCAAACGAACTACCGAAAAAAGGAAACAAAGAATCCTTAGATTCTATCAAACCCGAGGGTTTCAGAGTTTGTGGACCTCTATCCAACGAAACAAATAAAAAAATCTATATTGCTTAACAGTAAGATACTAATCTGGTGTTCTAACACGAAAGGATGAGAATCTAAGAAGATTTTGAGATGAAAAACCAAGTGAAAGAATCAGATTGCCATAAATCGCCATTGGAGCGCAGCAACCTCTTGTAGAGAAAATTTCGTCGATTGACATGTTCGAATCGGCATTGCAGAGTAACGAGGCGTCCATTGGAAGCTTCCAATGTGAGCCTATGGATTTGACAGAGAGAAGACAGTAGAGATCACGCCACCTCACGAGCAGAGTCCCGAGACACCGCAGGAGGATAGCTGAGATGCATGGACTATATAAATATTACAAATCGAACATGCAGGGGTATTTGGGTCTTTTCATGTAGTAAGTTGAGGGTAGATGAGGTATTTCATAAATTTTACACTATATAATCAAATATTGTTATAATTGTTATAACATAAATGGATGTGTGTGCTATTGGTGACGTATGAAGGATTTGGGATATCGTTATTATGAAAGTGTTATGTTAATTAGATAGTGACTTAATATGACACTACTACTTACTTGTTGACCGCACGAATCATTTCTTGTATTAAGCAAAGCATGAGAGATTTGTGTAAGTACATTTAGATGTGGCATAATACAGCCTATGTGGCCGAATGAGAGCTGTTAGATTAAATTAGTAATTAATTAATTAATTAATTAAAGTTTAATTAGAAAATGGTCACTCCTATTAATTAGGAAACAAATTTATCGTTTTCTAATCCCACTTCTCACTTAAAGAGTAGTGGAAACTTTCATAGTAGGTTTTCTCTATAAAAGGTTAAACCGTTAAATACCACCTCACAAACCCACGCAGAAAAATATACAAATCTCATGAGTTGAGAAGCAGGATAAAATACATAGTTTTCTCTCGATTGTTGCTTTACTATCTCATAGGAAAAAGATTTGATTCGTGGTAATATACGAGGACTCTGGTAACCTCTCATTGTTCGTGTTTGCACTAATAGAGGTAATGACTCTAATTAGATCTACACTATCAATGAAGAATGAAATAATCAAACAATAAATTTACCTCAACGGATCGAATGGAGGTGATGGGCGGGGAGAATTCGCGAACAAGACCGAGAGATGTGCATTTATCTCGAAACCCTTGTCGGTCCAGAGAAACGTGATTGAAACTAGGGGTGGGAATTCGGGATCGGGTATGCCTGAATCCTGATCCCGACCCGAACTTTTTTTTGGGACCGATTTCCCACTCCCGAACCTGACCCGAGTCCCGTAGTCCCAAAAAATTTTGGGACCGCGGGCCTCGGGTCGTCCCAAAATTTTGAAAACACTCACTGACTCACACCAAACAGGCCACTTTCCACTTCTCGTAATCCTCAAGTTGAAAAGAAAGACTTGTTCGCACATCCAACCCAACAGATAAAGAATCCATACCATACCTTTGTACTTAACTTGAGTTTACAGCTATTTTTATCACCCAAACAGTAAAGAATCTTTTCACCATTTCGATAACTCTTGAAGAAACCCAGAAAAACTGTGCAAGGGCTCTTTCAAACATTCAGAGGAGAAAAGAGAACCATCACAATCAAAAAATTGTAAGAAAAATTTCTCCCCCGAATGTAGAATTGAAGAAAATAACTAGTCAAACACTTTTCAAGTTTCACTAGACAGAAACCCTAGTCAATCACCGACAATTTAACAATGAATCTGCAGCATACCAGAAGCGATGGAGTGATGCGGAACGGCGAAGTGAAGTGAGGCGGCGAATCGAGCGCGGGGGAGGGAGTTAGCGGCAAAACGGCGAAGGGAAGGGAGAACCGGCGAAGTGAAGAGTGATTCGTTTTCGTTATTTCATTATTTGGGTTTGGCAGATCGCAGACAGTAAGTGTAAATTTGGGTTCTCGAAGTGAAGGTAATTTGGGTTTGGCAATGACTCATATGCGGGCCTGCAGCTATGGGCTTGCCTGTTCACTTCAACTTCAAATAAGTAATCTTGATCGAGATTCGGGTTTGTCCCAAAATCTACGGGACACCCGATCCCGACCCGATTAAAGTTCGGGACTGAATCCTCAGTCCCGAACCCGACACCCGAGGCCCGATTCCCATTTGCCCAGCTCTAACTGAAACGGACATTGTGAGGGAATCATTAGCATGAAAAAATAGGCCTGTCGAGGTATTTCAAAATTATTTTCACTTCTTATTAATTATAATATATATATAATAATTTAATATATTTCAATAATATAAATTATTTTTTTCCCTAGATTTCTCCATTCCATTTGTAATGTGAAATGTCAGTATGACCATATCCCAGCCATAGATAGCTTCATCCTAATGGATAACTGTCCAACCAATCCCTATTTCTTTCCCTTCAAATCTCTCTCTCACACACAAAAAAATGGCTGCCACTTCTTCATTCTCCACAATCCTCTCAACCCCAAATCCTCATTCAAAATTCTCATTCCCCACTCCTCTCCCCTCCTCCAAATTCTCAGTCAAACCCCAGCAGCTGAATGCTCTTTCGAGAAGAGAATTCTTGAATGGATTATCCGTAGCTCTGCTGCCAGTGCTAACGTTTCCGGGGCCACCGCCGTCGCTGGCCAGAGAAGTGGAGGTGGGATCGTACCTACCGCCGTCATCGATTGATCCGTCGTTCGTTCTCTTCACAGCCTCGCCAAAAGATACCCCTGCTCTTCGTGCTGGTAAATTTGTGACATTTTGTGTTGAAGTTTATTGGGCTGCAGTTGTTGTAGTTGGTACTGGAGTGGCATTTTATGTAGTTATTTGAATTTTGTTTTACTCTGTTGTTCTTCTATTGAGTTAATAGTTCAGCAGGAAATTGGGAACGCATGATTGGAGGAAGTGACTAGTGAGGTTTTTTCTTGCTTGATCTTGTTGTACGGGTAGATTCAGTACTCTTTTCGTCAATTTTGGCCCTCCATGTAATAGGTTTCAGGCGCCCTATTGGTGATTTTTGGCTTAGTGTTTGGAGATACGTTAAAGCTCCTACTTTAGAGTTCAAACTCCGTTATAAAAGTACTTCACACAACCTAGATGGTTGGACTCTTTGGTTGATAATATGTCTACTAATAATTGTGGGAGGCAAGTTTTTCTTGCATCAGTCTTGTTGTGTGGATAGACTTGGTACTCTCTCTGTCAGTTTTGGCTCTAATTGTGCTAGGCTTCAAGCAAGTTATTAATAGTACTTGGCTTAGTAGTTGTACAGATGTATAAGTATTCGTACAAGCAAGTGTTTGATAAAATTATTGGAGTCACCAATAGTTTCCTCCATGTTTCTTTAAATTTGCTCCTCCTATGTGCTTATGAAACTCCTGAATCTAGTTGGTTGCAGGAAATGTCCAGCCCTACAAGTTCATTCTCCCTAGAACATGGAAACAGCTGCGTATAGCCAACATTCTATCAGGAAACTATTGCCAGCCAAAGTGTGCTGAGCCATGGGTAGAGGTCAAATTTGAAGATGAAAAACAAGGAAGGATTCAGGTGGTGGCTTCCCCATTGATCCGGCTTACGAACAAGCCTAACGCCACCATCGAAGACATCGGAAGCCCTGAGAAACTCATTGCTTCTCTAGGGCCATTCGTGACTGGAAATACATTGGACCCCGATGAACTTCTTGAAACGTCTGTGGAGAAACGAGGCGATCAAACAGTAAGATACCCTTTTTTACCTTCTTTTCTTGATCCGGTAGTACCAATACTTAAACGCATGACTGACTTACTGAGCAAACATACTTACACGAGACCATGTTGTTGATTTCTTGAATGCAGTACTATAAATATGTTCTTGAGACTCCATTTGCTCTCACGGGATCACACAATCTTGCCAAGGCAACAGCGAAGGGAAATACTGTTGTCCTCTTTGTGGCAAGTGCCAGTGATAAGCAGTGGCAGTCATCGGAGAAAGTTTTGCAAGCAATTCTTGATTCCTTTGAAGTTTGAAGGAGTTGTTGAGAGAAGAGCTGAAATATGTATAAGTTTTTGTGATTGTTCATAAATATGACTTGTTTTAACAGATTTTCAATATTAAGACAGTTTTCTGGACGGCAATATTAAGATCATGTTTTGTGCAGGCCTCTTCTACTTCTAATTCCTCTACTATTTTCTTCTTATTTTGAGAAGAGGTGGTGTTTTGCGCAAATACTTAAAAGATAATTATTAAAAATTTATTTTATTTATATATTATAAAATTAATATTAAATTAGCAAAATAATCTTCACAAAATAGTTCATGAGGGTAATATTGTCTTGTAAGAAGGGGAAAAAATGTCAGGAGATACTTATTTTTTAGAAGGAAAAAAAAAAGCATATCAGGAGGTGCTTATTTTTTAGAAGGTTTTCCTTCTTAAAATAAGAACAAGTAGTATAAGGTTGGCTGCGAAAAACGCTGCTTTTCTGAAAAAAGTTGCTTATAAGCTAATTATAATTTTAAGAAGGCGGTGCAAAACAGGCCATAAAACAGTGAAAATTGAGAAGGCATGTTGTGGAAATAAATGCCCTACCTCGAAACAATAAACGAACATAAATAAATATATTGATCCAGCTCATAATTTAGCGAGATTGAATGTATGAATGGAACACCGACGATAAATATAAATTATGGTGATGTAAATAAAATTTGGGTAAAAACTGTTATAAATTAATTAATAAATTGTGTAAATAAAGTAAAAAAAAATATTGTAGGTATGGACAAATGAATCTTTAAAGAACATCACAAATTTTCTTCTCTATATTTCTTCTATCGTTTTTTCTTTTAATTTTTATACATATTTATATAAGGAATTGCCTACACATTCATTAATGTCTCATGCATTCAATCAATTTTGATACTATTTAACATTATTCAATGTTATTCAACACTAGTTGACAATTCAATTTATCTTGCAAATTGAGGCCTTGTTTTGCGCAGCCTTCTAAAAATTATAATCCAATTATAAGCACCTTCCCGCCAAAAAATAACTCTTCATTTCAAAAAATGTTCTTATAATCCAATTATAAGCATAAGAGGGTCTGCGCAAAATACCCCTAAGTCTAGAGAAACTAATCAGACTTGAATGAGGTGGAATCTGGTTGAGGCTTGTAACATGATGATTTTGAGTTTCAAATAAATTTGTTTTTATAATTGGTATGGGATAAACACTTTCGCTTATCAAACATTTTGAGAAATGTACTTTTCTCTCTCTCTCTCTCGATTTCGACTTCTGGACAAATTAATTTGGGAACTAAAACTATAATAAATATTATGACTATGAGATTAAACCTGAAATAGACAGGGGCAACTTTCCCTAATTAAGGCGTATGTAGGTATACGGACGGCTTAGCTTGAGAACTCTCTCACTTGACTATCATTATTGTGGCTAATGGAGAGACATTTGCTTTGATCGTTCAATCTTTATTGTTGGAATTAAATACAGATAAAAGCTCTAAGATAGGCCAAAAGTTAGGTATGTTGAACTATTTTTTCTATATGAGTACTTTGGGTTAGTTTTGAAATTGATTTGATTTTCATCCAAATAAAAACCAGAAATAAAATTATATTTTCTTTGGAAAAAACCCCTAAAATAGAATATCACATCCCCATCTAATTATTCCATTGTTTTCTAAGGTCTACTTCTTTCCTTATAAAGTAGTACTTCTACGGGTAGGTAAGAGATGATTGTTGCTTCAATGGCCATTTTCCATTTACAAGAACATCAGAACAAATAATAGTATAGAATAAACTAATATTTTTAAATAGATATATAAATTCCTATGTCCATGGGACTTTAGGGCTTCAACAACTTCCCTAAAAAACCTCCAGACAAGTCTCTCTCCAATAATATTGACACCCTTCACTTTTCTTGGCAGAATCAAATGAGGAGGAGGAGGAGGAGTTAATTGGCCGATGGTTGGTGAGAGAATCAAGAAATTGAAGAAGAAAGAGAGCAGGAGCAGCTCTGTTTCTCTGTGTTTTATGTGTTTGGGGATCATCTTCTCTCTTCTTCTACCAAAATTTACTGCTGGCTGCTGCTCTGCTCTGCTGGGAGTACTTGAGCAGAAGGCAGAAAACAGAGAACTTTTTTCATCAAAAAAGCCAACAGCGACAGCTGCAGGAAGTAGCAGTAGCATATCGACAAGTAGAAGAAGAAACAAGAAGTAATTGAATTGCTGATTTGGATCTGTTCATCTCTATACGTCTGTCTCGAAACCTTCTTCTGCGAGGAAGAATTTCAGAGACCGCACTTTTAATTTTCCTGGTTCTTTTTCGGGCGAGGAATAACGACCCACTGTAGATTCTTCAAGATTTGGTAAAGCAATTTGCAGTTGTGGCTACTGGTCGGAGATTGGCTTCAGATTCCGGCGCATTTGCTGATTGGGTGG
>JAOWBN010210745.1:0-13946 GCA_028565015.1 Pinguicula moranensis | reverse complement strand
TCTTGATATCCTGTAAGAGGCAAAAAGTAGGCACATAATAACATAACAATTGAGTTCCTTTGCAACATTACTTATAGATAGGAGTTTGCACGATAAAGTGGGAACATAGAGGTAATTTTTTAATTTGAGCTGAGGAGATAGCTTAATGGACCCAACACCCTTGACTTGTGCCAGTCCTCCATTCACTTTTTGGATATAAGTCCTCCTTGGGTTGGAGGGAACCTGAATGTCAGCAGGGTCATTTTTCATCGTATCAGTGGCTCCACAATCAAATGACCACGGCTTAGTCGGAGGAGTACTGGGATCACGTGCTAAACAAGTAACACAGTCGTACTCATCAAAACATCCATGCATAAAATACTTAGGATTGACCAAGCCTTCTTTCCGTAAAATTTTTGATTGTTAGTGACATTTTTGTAATTTTTCACGTTGTCGAGGGCATTTCTAAATTTTCTAGGTTGTTGGTGGCACTTCTATAATTTTCCATGCTGCTGGTGGCATTTTTGTAATTTTCCAGGCTAACAAGGGTATTTCTGTAGTTGTTGAGGCTGCTGGTGACATTTTTGTAAATTTCCTTGAGGGCATTTCAGTAATTTTTTAGGCTGCGGAGGGCATTTTTGTAATTGTTTGGGCTGGTGGCATTTCTGTGAATTTCCAAGGCTTGGATGGCATTGACCCACAGAAAAGTTAGAATGACATTGATTGAGATTCTTTTCATCTGCAATATGAGCCACATAAACGTTAGAATACTGCAAAGTTTGGTGCAATTTTTCTCGTTTGCAATTTCATCATATTGGATCTGAGAAAGATCTGCCCAGCCTCTGAAAACTCACCCGACTCCGATTTCTCCATTTTCTCTCGTCGATACAGCCGCCATCGTATCAAACTTGATTCAACTATGGTCATTGCGGCTGCCAGCGACCTGTGTGTTGCCCACCATAGGAACTTCTTTGCAATTATCAGTGCAACATGTTGGAAAACTCGGTCACTTGTCGGGATTTTCAAGGTTGAGGTCATTTGACACTTTTATTCTCTTCTCTGTTTCCTCGGTTTTGCCCTTTTTGGGTTTACTTCTGCCACTTTCTTCATTGTTTGTTGTCCTTTCTCGTGTGCATCCGTATGGATGCAGTCTGGATTTGTCCATTTCATCATCTCGGAGTGATGACGTGGTGGGTTTTTCCATCGTGTCTGACCAGAATTTGGTTGGTAAGTCTCCTTCATTCGTCTGCGAAGTGATGACTGGCTTTATGATGTTGGCCGCAGATTGAAACAATTGAATAATTTTGTTTAGGATTTGTCCAAGTTGTTCGGACAATTTTTCTTTGGAGACTGGAATTGGGATTTTGGGGTTGAGAAGGACACTATTGTCGGACTCTCCCATCATCAGTAAATGATGAGCTAGACAGTTGGCTTCCAAGATCCGATGACCTCGCTCTGATACCATGTTGGAAAATGTTGAAAAATAATTGATTGGTTGAATTGTGTTGTTTTTCTCATTTTCTTCATGACAGAATACATGTTCTTATATAAGCATTGAGAAGATCGATATAATTGAGATAAGGAAAGATCCCTAATTTATCGGGATCTTTTCTTTTACAGTTCAACCACCCGATCTAATATTTAACACAATATGGTGTCTTGATGATTATGGACACGATACTGTGTTATTTTATTAATATTTCATAATGTAAATTATACATTCACTTGATGATTGAAAAAATTCTTTGTCAATGGTTGAAATTATATTTTTTATGGTCACAATGTGTTATAGTTTGCGAAAGTTGTAGCGACATAAATTTTTGGTCGCAAGGTGTTCGATAAAAGTGTGCAAAGAGATAATTCATTTTGAAATGGATTGTATAGATGCATATGCTGAAGACATAGCAAGCAAATTGCAGAAGTAGGAAGCTAATTTTCAATTGAATTCGGTGTTGAAAAAATTGATGGGTTCGTTATTTGTCCACCTCTCCACGTTTTCTTGGCAGCATTGAGAAAATTTGTTGAAGCTATCCACTCGCCGCCGCGTCATGTTCCTTCCTCCGCCTGATACCTATTTGTGTGATTATACGATTTAGCTCAAGTTTACAATTGTGTGTGAACAAATCCTTGCTTGCTTGGAGATTAGAATTTTCCTATTAAATCCACAGGATCTACGTTGAACAGTTGGAGATTTATTGTATTGTTTTAGTAGTATGAACTGCACCATCTATGTATAGTTATTCTCTAGTGTTCTTGGGGTATTGTTTGTATTGTGCTCGAAGGTCGATCACGTAAGGTCATTGTATCAATACTTTTATATAATGCATATAATTTTTACCATTCTTCAATATTTGTTTTATTTATTGCCTTTATTGCATATCAAATAATGAAGTCCAAGTATTGATGATTTAGAATGGATCACAAATAGTTGTGATGATGAGATCACCCTAATAAAATTATCAATACTAAATGCCCCTAATCATAGTATTAGTGAGACACAACAATTCTAATATATAAGTTTACATGTTCTAAGCCGTTTCCTTTTGATGATAGTAGTCGATCTTATCAATTATGGCGTAAATACACCTAAGGTAGAACATGGATACTTGTAGTTGACAAGTATATCGAATTAACCCAAGTAAAGCACTTGATATGCGAACAATGTCTCACACGGATTAGGAATGGGGAAGATCATGGGTATAAAGGATTTGGTACTACAAATCGATATAAGGTCTTTTGGAGGTAAAAGTCAAAAAACAAACCACGAGGGCTTAGGTCCAAAGTGGACAATATCATACCAATGTGAAAATAGGTAGTATCCAAGGTCCTAACAAGTAGTATTAGAGCTAGGTTTCGACCGAACTAGTCTGTGTGGATGAGTCCTCGGAATACGGAACAAAGGCGGTGCCTCATAGCGCATGGTGGATATGTGAACGGGCTCTGTTGGACAAATGATGTGCTCCCGGAATCATCATGAGACGTGGCCTTGCCACACACGATGAAGCGGAGCTGATCTGGATAGAGCAAGCTCTTGAAGACAGGTGGTACTCATACGTGCCTTGGACTCGGCAAAAATTTTTGGTCACCGATAGGTGGTGGCCTCCATGTAAGGCATGTGCAGAGCTCATTGGACCAGAAAATTTCCTAGGTCGGATATAGGTGGTACTCGACGCTTACTTTGAAGTCAGGGAAATCCCTGATTGGAAAAGAGCAGACATAATCGTTTGAGGAAAGACTTAATGTGCCTCTTGGGAGGCTTGGTGGTCCTTTGTTTGAGGGGAGGAATTGTTGGGTATGCGAACAATGTCCCACACGGATTAGGAATCGGAACCTAGCTCCGGTATCATTATTAGAATTCGCATAATATTGAATTCATAATATTTGACTTGAATTAATATTCATTCTAACAATTCTAATAGTATTAGACTTTATGACTATTAATATGAGATCTCTTAACTATTAGGGTTGAGAAAAGAGGCCAAAAAATGAGAAAGACTGGGTGAAAGAAAAATAGAGAGATGTGAGACTGGTATATGACTCTCTGTATCTGTGGGACTTGAGAGGTTTTCTCAGTACTTCAAGTTATTCTCTGTGTCTCTGTTGTATTACGAGAATGTTGTTTCTTGATGGATTGATTCTTCTCTTCTTCCCATGGATTTCTAGTTATTCTCTGTGTCTTTATTGTATCACGAGAATATTGTTCTTAGTGGATTGATTCTCTCATTCTCCCATGGATGTAGGCTTTCAGGCCGAACCATGTAAATCTTGTATTGTTGCCTTGCTTTGTTATTTTCGCTTTTATAAATTCTAGAATATTTCCCATCATAGGGTTCACCATATTGTCAATGGTAGATACTCTTAAGATTAGTAGTTGTAAGTGATCCTTAGACTTGAGATCATGATGTAACACAAATGCCTCATGCGTGCTTTTTCCCAAGGCTTCCACCTATCTCCATTACAAGGTTCAACTTCCAACAAATGACTGCTATAAGTAGCAACGAGTAAACTAGAAGAGGGAGTTGATTGAATGAAAGTTTCTCTTTGTTGAATTCGTGTTCAAATTCTTTCTCTGTCAATTCAGATTCAATTGTAGAATTTCCCTTTTCCTCTATTGTTCACTTAGAAAACAGTGTTGTTCCAAAGTTGTAATCCTTGGGTTACACCAATTGGTATCAGAGCAAGGACAAACCATGCCTCCAAAATGCACCACCCAATCGCCCCAACAACCTACATTCCGGTAGCCTACAAAAGCATCTACGAAGAGCCTCTAGGCGCAAGCCCGTGCCAAGGTGCAAAAGCATTTGATCAGCTATTCGAATAACGACTGGGTCCTATCTTTGATAGAATTTACCGAAGGTTCGACTCAGTGCACGTTGAAGGTAATTAACTCCCCAATATATACGTGAAAGTGCCACTCGATCACGCTACATTTTCTTTGTTTGTCAAAAGAGATGAAGAGCAAAAATGAGTATTTCTAATATGAGATGCCACCAATCTTTGACGAATATGCAAACGAAGTTGAAGACGAGATCCTCAACATTGTAAAGGATGATGTCACCAGCAGAACAACAAACAAGCAGTCCCCACGGCAATCCACAATTTTATTGCCTTTTGTTCATGTGGAGGTAGTGAGGATGTTCACAGGCGTGGACCACTTTGCTGGAGTTTTCACCACTGTTGTCCCATAATGAATCATGCTTGGTCATGAGCATGCCACAACCAATAAGAAGCTCGACTCAACCATTTTCACTCCATTTATCCTTGAGTTCGTCAAGGAAGATATCATCCAATATGCGGACTATATGTCTGTAAATAAAATAGAGATAAGAACTTCTTCCAAGGTTCGTGGCTGGGAGATGAACAAAACCAAGATGATAGTTGTCAAGATTCCATTGCTTTTCAAACCTCCCCTGACTCCCTCGGACAGAGCCATCGTGGACACAGAGACCCTGAATTCGTGGACGAATTCTTTGTCACCTAGAGGAGCTGATGTAACACAAATGCCTCATGCGTGCTTTTTCCAAAGGCTTTATAATGCAGGAGCTGACACAGAAGATGATGCTGAGTTGTTCAATTCCACTTTAATGGAATTAAAGTACCAGGAGGTGGCAAATAGTGCAGAAATAAGAAGTAATGGTGATAGTTTTCTAATTGGAGCATGTTGCAGTCTTTTGGCCATAACTTTGGCTACAGTGACCAAAATCACTTATAGGACCCCAATCTGAAAACGTCATTTTGGCTCGCACGTAGTCCACATGGTGTAAAGCACAATGTGACTTGAGTCTAGACCTCAAATTCTGTTGTTTTCCCTTTCAAAACATTATTTTTTGTTAATTTTCCTATTTTTGGTAATAAATTAATCTATCAATTAGTAAGGTCAATTAGTCCTGATATGGGCCTAATTTCTGGCAGATTACTTGATTTGATTTGACTTTAATTAGGAGTGATTTTTGGAATTTGCTATTTTTCGCAGGTTTTGATTATTTATGATTTTTGGTTATAATGTCCGGCTTGTGGGCTTGGTTTTCGATCAGTTTATTGATATTAAATAAAAGTTGAACCATAGAGAATATTTCTTTGGTTTTTGGACAAAATCTGTTGTTCTTCCTTGTAATTCATTTGAATTGACTAGCGAGCAGGATAATCACTACTGTGCCCGACGTCAGTTCCACTCATATCCATTACTCTATTTTAATTACTTGTTATTTTTTGTGTTTTACCGGTATTTATTGCACGCGTGTTTAGTGCATTAATACAAGTTTCAACTTCCAACAAATGGCTGCTATAAGTAGCAGCAAGTAAACTAGATGAGGGAGTTGATTTGAATGAAAGTTTCTCTTTTTTGAATTCGTGTTCGAATTCTTTCTCTATCAATTCAGAATGAATTGCAAAATTTCCATTTTCCTTTGTTGTTCAGTTAGAAAAGAGAGTTGTTCCAAAGTTGTAATCCTTGGGTTACACCAGATGACCATGGAACCTTGAGTAAGGATGTCATTTTTTTATTCAATTCGGAGTTACATCGTAAATGGGTAACAATGGATAGTTTTGCGGGTGATATGAAGTACGGAAGAATTGTGAGTGATCAATAAAGGATTCACTACTACTAAATAATTAGCAGAAGATATCTCTATGACCATTTGTAATAAAAGATCTTGATGAAACATTTGATCAAAGTACGAGTTTGATTAGAAAAGAGTTTCTAATCAATACTAAAGGATCATGATTTCCGGTACAAGAAATCTAAAGTATATATCAAAGAGGATGATAAATTACCTCTATACATTAGATTGGGATATGTACAAGGTCAAGGAATAATAAATACACAAGTACTAATTCTTGAAAGGGATAGTCTCATAACATAACTATTCTCAATACTTGGGTGATTATGACACATTGCCAGATGTCACTCATGGTCTATAGACTTGAATTAAAGATTAATGAATTAAAAGAGTTTAATTCATTAACCATATTATGATTATGTTAATTTATGATTCATTGTCAAACTATTGAGAATTTATAGGGTTACACGCATTATCATCAAAATCTTGAGGGGTCGAAATTTAATTATGGAAGAGTTTAGAGACCTAGTTAAAGTATTTGATTATTCAAGAACTCAAATATAATGATGGGGTCAAAAGCATAATTATATAAATTTTATAAGATGTATTGTATTACATTAAAATTTCACATTGATGAGTTTTAAGTTATATACTAAAGATTTAGTGGAATGTTACTTCAACGGTCATTTTCTTCCAATTAGAACACACACATAGGATGCATATCCAATTAGATTACATGCAATAAGGTGTTCATATTCAAAGAGTTATATATAAAGGTTCAAAGAATGAATTCTACAAAACTATGAGACAAAATCATGGGTGGTTCAAAATCATGTATACATGTATGACTAGGATTAAAAGTTAATCCACTAACATGCATATGTATTTGCATCTCAAGGCCATATCTTACTCTATAAATACCTTGATACTTTCATATGTGAAGAAATTTTATGCATTTGTGTGTTTTGATAGATGGAAAGAGAAGTTCCCTTTCAAGATTCTCCCCATACCCGAGAGCTCTTTGAGTAAAGGTGTGAAAATTTGTGATTTTTCTTCTCATCTTATTGAAGCACAAATTCATGAGTTAACACTCCAAATACACAAATATATTGTTGTAAAATGTGTTGTATAAGCCTCCAAGAGTTGAGGTGGTAAGGACTTTTATAGAGGGTGGTCACTTGAGCACCTCCAAAAAGACTAACTTGAAAACTTTGAGAAAGCTTCAAAAAATGTATAAATTTCTCCTTGGTTTTGTATTAAAGCAATGTAAATTAGCATAGATCTTTGGTTAGGAACTCCTTAAACTTTTATTATGGACAAACTCGTGTTAAGCTTCCGCTTCACTTTGATATCTCATAACATGTAGTATAGCCATGAGTTCCAATAGGTATTTTGTTACAAGGATAAAAATGTCATTGAAATTTTATCTTACCATTTCCAATGGATTAAGGGTCTATTTTGTATCTCTAAAAATGAAGATTTTATTTTCCCTTCTCTTTTTTTTTCCAGATTATTTCTTCATTAGAACTTTAAAACTCATTTTTTGCTTCTCATTTTCCTATTTTTTTCCAGTCAAAATTCTTTTTTCTTTTTTAAGTATGGAGCTATTTTTTTCTCATTCTTCTTCTAATGATAATTTTGTGAATAAATGAAAGTTATATTAAAAAATTTGACTGTAAATATTATTTCTATAACTTTTTCTATTTTTTCATAAATTTATAAAATACTCAAAAACTTTAGAAGAAGAATGAGAAGTAAAATGAGAAAAAACTAGAATTACAAAACATACTATAAATGTCACAACAATAATTTACAGTGTAAAGTGGTTACCTCCAAAAGTGTATTTTATCCTAAAATATCAGGAGAAGTTTATTTTTCTTATTTAGTTCTATTTTGTACTTATAGTTCTTTTCTCCTTTTTGTTTCTCTTTTTGCTACTCATTTTATTTCTCATTTTCCTTCTCAATTTGTACTTTTTGAAAGTTTGGAAAAACTAGAAGAAAAAAAAGCTAGAAAAAGTTATAGAGATGTTGTTTGAAGTTAATTTTGTTAAGATAATTAAATAATATTTGCAGTTAAATTTTTTAAGATAACTTCATTTAATTACAATTTGTCATTAAAAGTAGAATGAGAAAAAATTGTACCTCCCTACCTACTTAAGAAAAAAAAAGTTTGAATTGAACAAAAAAAGAGAATAAGAAACAAAAGTAAAGTTTTTAAATATTTTTTTAGAAATAATTTGAAAAAAAAGAATGAGAAAAAATCTAATTTTTAAAAGGTATAAAACAAGCCATTGTTTTTGATTCGCCGACACTGGACTATTGGAACACAAAGCCTTCTTTCGCAACTTTTGTAGCAAACAGTTGGAACAACATTCAAATCTCTGGTTTCAAACACTACATTCTTAACTATAAGTTGAAGCAGTTGAGGCTCGCTCTGAAAGACTGGAATCTGAATGTGTTTGGTGGGTTGGCTGACAGGAGGATTGAGTAGCTACAAGCTATAATAAATGTGTTGGATACTAATGGTGAGACTAGAGCACTCACTTCTGAGGAGGCAGAGGAAAGGAAAATGGCATGGTGCAACATGCAAGCAACTCTAAAAAGGAAAGCAACAATAGTTTTTCAGAAATCAAGATCTACCTGGATAAAAGAAGGGTATGGGAACACAAGGTATTTTCATGCAAGAATTGAAATTCGTCGCCTTCGCAATGGGGTACAATGCTTAGTAATGAACGGACAGTGGACAGAAAAAGTTCCAGAAATAAAATAAGGTATTCATGATCACTTCAAACTTCATTTTTCAGAGGCTAACTAGGATCGCCTAACTCTCTCATTACAGTGTGAAGCTAGACTCTCTTAAGCTAATAATGAAATGCTCACAGCTCCTTTTACTGAAAAGGAAATACATGACACAATATGGAGCCGTTCAGGTACAAAAAGTCCGGAGCCAGATGGAATCAATTTCCACTTCATACAAACACATTGAGAGGTATTATGAAAGGATTACACAGATTTTCTACATGAATTCCACTCCTTTGGTCAGCTACTAAAGGGTATCAACACCACATCCATTGTCTTGGCTGTAAAGTGCTCTTCTCCACTAGAATTATCACACTTTAGGCCAATCTTGTTGGGTTTTTTTTCACAATTTTGGGATTTTCGGAATTTCACAAAATCCAAACCAAATTTGAAATAAACCCATAACAAAACTGTGTGATAATCATTCTCTTGATGTTAGGTTAGCATACTAACCTCGATTACGAAGATTTGAGCAAAACTCGAGTGAATCCCGTGCATAACCGATCACGGAAACCCCCCGAAGAAGATCTCTATCGTGAGCACTCCTTGGCGGATGGAAACAAGGCTGATAGACCTTCACGATGATGGATTTCAAGGCGACGACGAGTTCTCATCAATTTTTTCTTCAATCGCTAAAGAATTCTCCCTCAAAACTCTCGGAAGTCCATCTAATCCTTATCGGACCGACCCAAAACAAGAACAAGTTTTTATGTCTCATTTGGGCTTAAAGACATTTGAGACATAAGTCAAACTCGAGCTCAATTGCAAAATAATTACTTAAGCTCAATAATTGCATTAAATTGTAATTGGATTGAGTTCGCGTCCCACCGAAGCCCAATTCGCTCTAGTCCGTGAAACCCATCAATTATGTCCCACATAATTAATTCTTAATATTTTAGTTCGCCGAATAGAACGACCCAGTAGGATCCATATAAAAATCGGTAATAAATTAATCTCATTAATTTATAAATCATAAGTAGCATCTCACAATGCATTATGATCCGATCTCATACAGATAAATTGTGATCCTTTAATCTCTTTTAGTATTGATTCTTTCGTCACTTAATATCCTTTATTAATGTCAATCGTAGGAATGTGTCGTCCTTGACTATTAATTAATTTCTTGATCTTCAGTACATAATTGTTAATATGTGACTATCATATAATCACAAATGCAAGCGTAATAATTATTACTATATCAAGGGCCCCAGAGATATTAATAATCTCATCCGAGATGAGATGGATAAAAGTATCATCTTGATAATTCATAACTTCCAGCATAAGTCATGCATATTCAAAAAACATAACTTTATAACCCTTCGGTTAAAAGGAGCATTTGATAACCTCACGTAATACAAATTCATTACCCAAAATTATGAATATCTCAGATACTGAATTAATACTATATGACTTTGCTAATGATGCAAACACAATCCATATAGCAAGTCAATATGGGTCAATTCCAATACTCATGTATCCCACACATTCATATTACATGTGGTTAAATAACTAACCCGTATCAATAATTTGTGAAACATCATCATAGTACATTAATCCACATGTCAGTTCATATAGTCATCTAGTTGTTCCTTTGCTAATGACTTAAGACTAGAGACTAATTCTGATTTTTGATTAATTCATGGAGTTTCGCAATTCGAGTCCTCAACTCAAATTATCCATAATATATACAGAACTCAAGGAATAAAATGATACACATCATTCGGTATACATGAAACCAACAAGTGTATCATCAACTGATTGGTGCTCTAGGTCACTAACCAACAAATCTCTCTAGTTGGAAGTGCCTGCAAGTTGTAAGATTTTGACTCATTATCAGCAAAATCATCTCTCAGCAGTAGTTACATTCATAAAAGGCCGTCGGATTCACTTTGGTATCTCATGACATGTAGTATGGCCAACAGTTTTCTTGAAAGTAGATTTTGCAAAAGCGTTCGACTCAGTCAACTGGACGTTTTTGCTTGACATGCTCAGGAAAATGAATTGGCATCAAAGAGTGTTTTCTCACCTCCTCAGCTATAGTGATGGTAAACGGAGCTAGTATTGGCATCTTTAAACTATAGAGATATCTTCGGCAAGAAGATCCATTGTCTCAATTCCTATTTTTTGTAGTAACTAAAGGTCTGAATATGATGTTGCGCAAAGCTGTATCAACTGGTCATTTAAGAGGGATAAAATGTGGAGGTTCAGTATACACTCTCTTTGTGCGGATGACACACTTTATTCGGGGAATGAACATTGAAAAATATTATGACTATGGAAGGAGTTTTGAGAGTATTTAAAATGATATCCGACCTCAGCATAAATTTCTCCAAGAGCAACCTTCTTGGAATCAATATAACCCTGAGCTTGTCCAAATCTTTTTCCTCACATCTCCACTGCGCAGAAATGTCCTTGCCTTTAGAATACCTCGGCGTTCCTATAGGATGCAACCTTGGCAAAGTTAAAACTTGGGAAAAGATAATCTAAGCTATGAAAAACAGAGTGCATTAGTGGAAAAATCAGTTTTTATTCTTCAGTGGCAAATTGACATTGATCAAAAGTATGCTAAGCAGTATGCCAATCTATTTCCTCTCCATATACAACCCCCCCAAAACAATTATACAAGGTATGCACCAAATATGTGGCCATTGCCCATTTTTTTTATGGTCTAACAGATCTAAAAGAGCCACACCCAATTCACTGGCTAAGTTGGAACAAACTCTACCAGGACAAAATGTATGGAAGTTTAGTAATGATTAAACTCAAAGCCTTCAATGTGGCTCTGCTCGATAAGTGGGGCCGGCGACCAAGAAGCGAGAATCAAGGACAATGGAAAACCCTTTTTATTGGCAAGTATCTCCCGAAAAACACTCTATATGGAAACTGGGACATGTTGGTTATACCAGGCAAAGAGTCAAGGTATTGGAGAGGCATTTGGCGCAATGTATGTATTGCTAGTTGGTCTGTTGAAACATGTAAATTCTGGAGAGCAGACCCTGTTCTGGGAATCAACATGGCTTGGTGATTGCCCCTTATATGCTGTACATCCATGCCTATATGTGGATATAAGTGATAAATAATGTTCTATTGCAGATAAATGGGAAGTGAAGAATGATGACTGGATTTTGATCTGGAAATGGCGTAAGCCTTTAAGAGTATTCGAGGACACTGTCCAAATACTAATGGAAATCCGGGCCAAGAGGCCACCTCTGCCAGCTACTGACACATGCAATCGTCTGAATAATCTCTTGGCTCTTATAGGGTTAGAAGTGCATACTGTGCACTCATAATTGAATGAGGTCTGGATACTAGTGTAAACATGGAAGCAATGGTGATATGGGGGAAACGACGTCCTCTAAGAGTTATGATGTTCTGCTAGCGCCTGCTATAGCATAGAATTGTAAAAGTTGAAAACTTGGTGCATCGAGGAATCATACTAACACCTATAGATCATCTTTGTGTCTTTTGCAAGCAAGATTTCGACCTTGTTCGCCATGTCTTTCTCACCTGCGTGGAAGCTTACCTACTGTGGTCATCAGTGTACAATTGGTTTAATCTGGCCCATGTTGGTATTGACTCACCTCTCCCTCATTATAATGCTCACATGGGTCTTGTGAAATATAAAGCCACGAGAGAGCTATGGAGATCAATATGGCATTGCACGACGCAAAATTCATGAAAGGCTCGGAACGCCGCTCGATTAAATGACACCCAATTTGACAGGATAAAAACTCTGAAAAATATACAAGTTCAGACATGACAATGACACACAACTTTTAAAAAATCATCGGCTGGATTAACAATAGGAGACTCTGCTATGCTATGATCTCTTACTATATGACTAATGTTGGGTATTAAGAAGTTATCATGAACAAACTCGCCCCATATACTCAGTTTCCATTCGTTTATTCAATAAATTTTATACTACCCCCGAAACAAACGAACAAACAAACATGTTCACTACCTAACAATAGCAATTTATGTATGCAGATACGATAGTTGACACAAAACTGCTTGGTCCTTAATTGACCGTCGTCATCAATTTTTTTTGATAGGTAATTCAGAAGTCTGCGTCACCAATCGGGGTATTCTTTGGGCTTTTTGGGCCCGCCGACTAATCCCCTCAAAATGTCAGGCCGAATCTCCCTCACTGGGAGTCGAACCCCAACCTCTAGACAAACCCTGAGATCGGAGGCAGCATGCTAACCCGATGAGCTAGCATCCAGCGACCCGTCGTCATCAATTTAATCCCTATGGATAAAAATTATTTATAGGACTTGCCAAATAAACAATTATTGTCTATAGGACGAAATAATTATTTTTACAAGAGTGGTATGGAATTTGGAAAGTGCAATTGGACTAACATGTATTTTTTTTAATCCTAGCCGTCCATAGAAGATTGCCAATCTTATCTTTGGCGGTTAACCATTTCGGCAAAAGGTTGTATTCATTTTAACACAAACAAAAGAGAGAGAATCAATGTAAGAGAAAATTCAACTCAACTCCGAATTGATAGAAAAAAGGGGGAGAGAAAACGGACGAAGATCGAAGCTTTCTTAAATCTCTTTGCGTTTCTACTCTCGCTCGTTAATTCTAGGCCGAAAGTGCGTTGCTTGATTGATTCTGGATCTGTTGTGGATTTAATTTGGTTCAATCTGGCGCAGCAGTTGTTGGATCAGATCATAACAAGTTAGGTTTTTTTGTTCGGCGAAAAGTTGCAATTTTGTAAAAAGGTTATGGGATTGGGAGATGCGGATCTTCTCGACGATGGTGGTGGGGGCGGATGCAAGATGGCAGTGGCGACGGTACCATGCTCAATTTGCTTGGAGGTGGTGATGGACACCGGAGATAGATCTTGGGCCAAGCTTCTATGTGGTCATCAATTCCATTTGGGTAAGAGTTGCCTTTCGTTCTACCAAAAATTAAGATATAATCTGATGATTCTACTGCATTTCTTGCAATTTGTCTTGGGCACGCCATCTTAAATCTGAGATTGTTTTCAGGATAGCAGCTTGGTTTTTCTTAATAGGTTTCCTCAAGCTTCAGGATCTAGTGATACATATTAGTGGAGTATTTGGTCAGCATAAGAAATGGTTGAGAATGTAGT
>JAOWBN010210735.1:0-13946 GCA_028565015.1 Pinguicula moranensis | reverse complement strand
GGGGGGCGCGGGTTCAGAAGGGACCACAGGGACAGAAAGAGGAGACAAATCAAAGATCAAAATCGGACGATGGCTAGTCTCTGGGTCCTTGGGAGCCGATGGCGTCGTGGAAGTACCTGAAAAATACGGGACAATTTCCAAAAAAGTAATTTCCAGGGTATGATAATAATATCGGGTGAGAGGGGCATAACACTGATACCCTTTGGACATGAAGAAGTAGCCCAAGAATACACAATGAATCGCCTTATTATCAAGTTTCGTGCGAGTCGGACTTTTGTTTTGAACGAAGTAGGTACACCCAAATATTGGAGGAAGTAGGAGAAAAAGGACACTATCAGGGTGAAGAACATGTAATGGTGCCCTACACACCAAAATACGAATAGGAGTCCAATTGATAAGGTATGTGGCAGTGAAAAGGGCCATGTGTAAAAAGTTTTAGAAACTTCCATCACTTGAATCAAACACCGTACCGCTGAGATGACGTGGCGATTTTTACGTTTGCACACCATTCTGCTCAGGAGTGTATGGGCAGGTGAGCTGTTGGAGGATTCCACCTTTGCTCAGCTCAGCCCGAAAGTTGTTTGAGATATACTCCCGTCCATTGTCTGATCAAATAGCCCGCACAAGAGTATTGTATTGGGTTTTGACCGCGGAGAAAGGTGCATAAGTGGGAAAAGACTTCGGACTTCTTTTTCATCAGGTAGACCTACGTACGTGTGTAGTCATCGATGAACGTGACATAGTAGCAATGTTGTCAGAGGGAAGTAATAGGTGAAGGCCCCCAGATATCCGAGTGAACAAGGTCAAATGCCTGTCGGGAACGATGCATACGAGGAATATATGTAGTACAGGTATGCTTAGACAGTTCACAAACAACACAACGAAAGGAAGAATCATTGCAACTTTATTAAAATCGGGAAATAACAGACATAGATACTGAAAGTTCGCATGACCAAGACGAACATGCTACAAATCTCGTGTTTTGGAAGAAAAATGCAATTACGAGAATCTGACAAAACGGACAGAAAAAAAAGACACATTGGCTTGCAATGAGAATGGCTTCCTAGACGATGGAAAGTCTCCGAAGTAGTAGAGACCACCACACTCATACCCCAACCAAAAATTTTCTTCGTATGCAGGTCCTGCAAATAACAAGAATGTGGCAAGAAAAAAAACAGTACTGTTAAGTTCTAAGGCTAGTCGATAGACAGAAAGAAGGTTACATGCAAGTTTATGGACATAACATTCAGAAGTAAGAGTAATATCAGAGGATAAATGACAGGAACCTTGACCACTAATAGGAACTAAAGATCCAGCAGCAAGACGAACAAATTCATTTAATATACTAATGGAAGAATAAGAGCGGACAACTCACCAGTCATATGGTTATTGGCTCCAGAGTCCAGAAGTCAATCAGGGTGAGTAGATTTACTATGCAAGACAGTAGGAGCACCTGTAGCAGTAGCAACAGAGTAGAACCTAAGGAAAAAGATGTCATCATATCGAGGCAGGCTTGAAGCTAGCTAAAATCAAAAGGTATAGGCCATACTCAGTGACATGTTCTGCAACAGCTCCATACGTGATAGGCCGTGCCCACGCCCTACAACTCGGTATTTATCAAAGTGCTTCTTCAACTCGGGATGCAGGGTAATAGTGTGGCCCGGTTTCTGACAGTGCTGGCAGTAAGGATGGATAGGGCCAGAGGATCCAGCAAACGCTACCTGAACAGCAGATGGAGGTGTGCCAAGAAATGAAAGAAGACAGCATCGTCGTTCATCTGCCTCAATGATGGCGAATACATCGAATAGCTCGGGCATTGGTGTGGTATCCAGGATCTAGGTCCGAAGGGACTCGTACTCGGGCTTAAGGCCCATCAAGAATTGGTATGTATGGTGGCGCTCAAGACGCTTGGATTCTACTTTACCACATTTGCCGTAGTGAAAGTCACTCAAGGGCTCATACTGAATGAGTTCTTCCCAGTGTGTTTGCAGATGGCCAAAATATTCAGCGATAGAAACTCTCATAGATACCTGAGATACACAGTTAAGGTCCTGATGAAGTTCAAAAACACACGAGTCATTCCGGGAATGCCCAAAAATGTACTTGAGATTCCCCCAAAGTCCTGACACGGTCGTATGATACATGAACCTATTGTAAACAGTAATCTCCATGGAGTGGAACATCCATCCCAGGATGATAGAATTGTCAGCATTCAAATCTTCAAGAGCTTTTGCATCGGTCTTCGGTGGGGGCTTAGTTGTCTCAGAAAGCCAACTCAACTTTCGTTTACCACCAAGGAATAAGCGCAGATTAGTGGACCAGGCTTGAAATTTTTGGCCATTCAACAAGATACCGGTAACCAGTGCGCAAGAGATAGATCGGCATGGGGGTAACGACAACCGTCTGGCCGGTCTGAACTTTCTTATTCTTGTCTGAGGCGTCTGACATAATGCTCCAGTAGAATTCAAAATAGAGTTAGAAAGAGTGAGAATACCCGAATCACACTGAAAAGAAAACGATGGAGAGAGACATGGCAGCCAAAGGACAAGACTGTCTGGCGATGAAAAACAACGGCGATTTCCTTCTAGTTTGGTAGAGCGGCGGCGGTGTGTGATAAAAATAAGGTCGGTGGTTTGTGTGGTGAGAAGAGGGGAGGCGGCTAGGTTTAGGTTTAGGCTCTGATACAAAATAGAATTAGGTAAAGAATAATTGTTATTTTAGAATTGAATAGGTACATGAGTTAATATAGGAATATATAAGAGTAAACTAGGAATAAAAAACCGGAACTATCGAGAACATGACTTAGGAACTATCTTGAATATGGTCTTCTAGGAACTATCTAGAACTAGGAATTATCTAGAACATTGGTAGGGAATTACTAGAACATTGGCTTATAGGAATTATTTAGAACATATGTCTTGAAGCCATATTCCAACAACAGTTGATTCATCCATTTTTTTTAGAATGTGATGGTGGTTAAAGGATAGAAAACATGAGAAGATTCCTCAAGGGCAAATCAATTATGGATTCAGAAAGGGGATAGAAATTCTTATTTCTACGTAAGAATTAACCTAATTCATTTCTCCCACCAGTCCATTGAAGTGGAGATGGGAGAAACATGCACAGTATTCTTTCTTTCAAACTATAGATGAATTAAGAGAATACAACCTGCTCTTGCACACCTTCAACTTTGCAACTGCGAGCTAGTTTAACTAATGCATGCACCCCACCGACAACAACAACTTCTATGCTGCACTTATCATCCGCTGCTAAATTTGCCAATGCACCAGCCGCACGTTCCTAAAATTTAATTCAATATCCAAAAACGCCATACTTGAGAATGAATGACCACCTGAGTTCCAAATCTATGGCAGCATGCACTATCAAAGCAAGAACACAGGGACAAAAGAATATTCATACTAGGGGGTCCTACCAGCACTCCTTCACCACCGCCAGACCTGGACCATTTGAAGATAAGGTCCACTAAAGCTTTTACTCCACCAGCTTGGGCAATGTCACCCTAAAACAGAAATCTTACTGTCAAAATGTCAAAATCAATGAGAGAAGCTTGCTATAGAAAATATGAAAATGAATGTTACAAGAAAATAGGAAGTACACCTTGTGGTCTTCACCAACAGACAAGTTCCACAATCCTCCAGCAGCTTCTTCGGCAACCAGTCTGTTCATGGACCTAGCAAGATTTACAAGAACGCTTATGCCTCCTTCATCTGCCACGGCTTTTGCAACATTAGCATTCACTGATAAGTTTGCTATGGCCTGCGTACAAAAAAATTGAGTTTAGATAATCATAACCCTCCACTGGAGATTTATCCAAGTTCTATTTTTTTTTATGCAAATTGCAATTGTTGATAATTTTTGTGGGGAAACGTAGGATTGAATCCAAATCTCTCCGACAATAAACAAAAAAGTAATGGGCTTGAATGTACATGAGGTTATAGTCAAAACCCTTCAAACTTCTAAAGGACAAAAGATACGGTATGGTGACAAGAACATGAAATGATCAATTAGAATATAATTCTCAAAGCCAAAGGTAAAATGGAATCAGTAAAGCTACAATCAAGAAATTTTGCCTTTGCAGCCTCTGACTGAAGCCCTTCTCGCCATGTTCGTGCGAGATTAAGCAGAAGATGTATACCACCATCCCGCATGACTGCTTCAGCCCTTCCAGTATCAATACTAGCATTTTCATCATCAATAACAACAAATGTTGCAAGTGCTGAAGCTGCTCGTTCTTGGACTTCCTCCTGGGAACTTTTCATGAAATTAAGCAACAAACTAGTTCCCTGATTGAGCCAGAAACTATCCAGACCAGGAGGATTGCTCTCAGAAACACGTAGAAGCGAACTGGAAATGATCCATTCCAGCCAATTTAACAACTCATTCATTCTCCCATCTTGCACTTTCTGATTCCTCCTCTCAAGGAAGACATTCTGGGTATTTTTTAGCGTGTCGACAAATAGGGTAGCTACTCCCTGAAGAATGTCCGTGAAGACAGCTAGTAGCACTTTACCTTTGTTATTTTTATTGGAGACAAAGCTGGTGTCATCCTCAAGTAATGGACAATTCAAGGCACATAAGACCTTCAAAGATATAGAGGATGCCAAATATCTGGAAACAACAAGAGGAGTAATATCAGTTCTAGAAACATCCAATCCTATCAGGTGTTGAAGCTTACTCCATTGATGTAATACCAAATTCCAATTGATATTTGTAGTCCCCGCAACAGAGAGGAAGCGCAGCGAAGAAATAACTCCCAGGGCTGTTCCATCAACTTCACGGCAGTCAATAAACCCAAGGTCTACCAAGTTTGGGCAATTATCTGCCAAAGCATTGATTGCACTTGCATCTACTTCACGAACACCTGATAGCCTAAGTTTCTGAAGCTTTGGACAACAGATGCCAATTGCTTTTATAGCATCACTGCTGAGTTTTTCACAAAAATCAGGACCAATCACAAGATGTTCCAGTGCTTCATGTCGGGCCACAAGCACAGAAAGTGTAGCATCACTCATTTTCCTGCAACTGTCACCACTTAGCTCCTGTAAATTTGTAGCTCGGAGCTTTAAAATAGCCTCAACAGATTCAGGTCCACGGAACCGAATTTTCTGAAGATATTCACACCGTGGAGCAAGTAGTGCTGCAGCAGCAGCAGCACATTTGTGGGATCGGAGATCTAACACCTTCCAAAGACATGGAGATTTGCCTAGAGCTCTCCATGCACAACATGTGGATGACAAGCTAGCTCGGTCCCGATAGTTCAGATATGAGAATAGTTGGATTATCGTATCATCAGGTAACCTTGTCCAGTCAAGTATAGCTTTCTCATCCAAATTCGAATTCTCATCATTGTCAGAGTAATCCAAATTCTGCTTTCCCCTCTTAGCAACCCTCCTCCGGACTCTCCTACTCATTAAGGGATCAGCTTCTCACACACTCCTCAATTGAGAAGGTAACCAATACTGGACCAATCAAACAACAAGTTCTACAAGATTGGAAACTTAAACCAAAAATATAGCCACAAGACAAAGAAGGAGAAAGCGCAACCTTTCTTCACACAATTTACTGAATTTTCGAACCAAAGAACATTGCCCACCACCGATCCAACTTAGTTACCAACCGCAACAATGAAGCCTAAGCATTTCCTCGGACCAGAAACCTTCAAAATCCTTACTGGAAACCTCACTGAAAATTTGTGCCCAAAGCAAGTGCTTCAGAACACTAAGACTAGTTTTTTGTTTTTAAACCCTTGATAAAACGAGGGATATACAGAATACAAAATAACTTCAATCACGAAACCCAAATCCAAACCAAGTAAAGTTCACGAAATAACTTATAGATTGCCCTTCATCCTCAAAAAAATCCCTAGCTCGCCTAGAACTTGTAGATTGCCGCAGTAGAACCCCTATTTGAACATTCAACCGAAACAGAATTTGCAAGTTCCAACAACACGCACGACAAAATTCCGAGTTGTCTATAGGATTAATCCCACCATCAATGCATGAAATTTGAGGAAAAGACAACCCCTTTCTTTTCCTTTCAAACCTTAGTTCTCTTAGTTTCACTCCTCAAGGCAAACCCTCAAATCTCAGGGGTATGTACGAAATCAATGGTACTTTTTTATGTGCACCCAAGAACATAACGGGCTCTCCGGAGCTCTGCACTACGGTGGTAATCCCATATATACCTTACAAGCGGATGCATACGCTTTATATATATATTGCATATATTTACGTTTAAATTGTATTTGGCAATAATCCAAGAGAGATTCTTATGAATAAAATTCCGGCAAGCATGTCAAAGATGGACCCACTTGTCCACCTCCGATCAGAATTGAGTCCTCGTTCTCCCCTCATTTTATGAGGTCTTATCATATTCATTACAAAATCAATTAAAGGCATTGAAAACCATTGAACATGGCGGAATGTGTGATGACAACACTTGGTTAAAACGTAGAATAAGGCTAAGGGCGCGGTCTTCTTAAAATTATAATTGGTTTATAATCATTTTTTTTTAAAAGACAGAATAATATTTTTATATCCAAACTTTCAAAGCGAATGGAGCTAGGATTTCGTTTGATGTCGATAACTAGCCACTAACCAAGGCGGATTTTTAAGCTATTGGGAGACCCCAGCCACGGGGATGACTCAGGAGTCTGGGCCTCGGGAGATGACCTAGGGGGCCAAGCTAGCGCATGACTGGCCCCGGGTCCACCCTTGCCCCCAACCCCATTACACTCTTCTCAACATTTATTTTTAATAATTCTATAAATTTTAATTTACTCAATAAAATAAACTGGTCTATCATTAATTGCAAATAATTATTTGAAATCATCATTGCGGGTGATTTGTGCGATTCAAGTAATATGGCTCATTTACCTACTCATCCCACTCCCCAACTTGTAAGACGGACTGCTCGCAGCAATGCTGAGGTCCCACCTGGCACTCACATCATATTGGTCATCGTGAAGCATTCATTACATCTTTTAACATTGTTTCTATTCCTAAATGTTGGCAAATTATAAGGAAAGATCGGAAATGAAGAGTTGTCGTGATAGTAGAACTTAAGGCTCTTGCATGGAACAAAATCTGGCAATTTGTATCACTGCCACCTGGCAGGAAGACAGTTGAATGCAAATGAGTTTTTACTATAAAGAAAAACCCAGAGGGTCGAGTGGAGCGCTACAAGGCTCGGTTGGCTGCTAAGGGGTACAATCAGACTTATGGTATTGTCTATGATGAAACCTTCACACCAGTAACAAAGATGAGCACAGTCAGAACTCTGAGTGGTGAAAACTACACCAGTTTGACATGAAGAATGTTTTTCTTCACGATGACTTGTTGGAGGAAGTGTATATGGAGATCCCACCTAATTTTGGCACCAGCCAGACAACTGATAAGGTTTGCAAACTCAGGAAGTCGTTATATGGATTGAAGCAATCTACTCGAGTTTGGTTTGATATGTTCATGAAGACTATAGTTGGCATGAGTTATCCGCAAATCAATGCTCATCATACTGTCTTCTTTCTTTAGGCGAAGTAGAGATCATATGACGATGCTTGCTGTGTATGAGGATGATATGATCATCATGGGTGATGATGAGGAAGAGATTGTAAAGCTGAAGGTGAGACTAGCGAAGGAGTTTAAAGTGAAGGATTTGGGATAGCTTGGGATTGAGGTGGCTCGTGAGCCAAAGGGAATTGCTCTATTCCAAAGGAAGTATGTGCTAGATTTGCTTCATGAGACAATTAATCTAGGTTATAGGCTTGCTAGAGTGCCAATTGATCAGAAGTAAAAATTGAGTGCAAAGGCTGGTGAGCCGGTTGAGAGGGAAAGATACCAAAGATTGGTGGAGCATTTGATATATGTGAGCCATACTCGTCCAGATATATAATTTGTTGTGAGTATGGTTAGCTAATACATGCATGATCATAGGAAAGGCTATTTAGATACAGTGTACCAGATTATGAGATACCTGAAGAGTGCACCAGGTAAGAGACTGATCTTTCGAAAGAACGTGCACGGTGCACCTGAACATTGAGGACTATTGTATTTCAGACTGGGTTAGTTGTGCGGGTGATAAAAAATCCACGTATGGATACTGCATATTTGTAGGAAGTAATCTGGTGTCCTGGAAAAGTAAGAAACAACTGGTGGTTGCTCGTTTTACAGTTGAAGCAGAGTATAGAGCCATGAGCCGGAGTGCTGCTGCGATGATCTGGCTGAGATCTATGTTGGTGGAGCTCAAGATGGATCAAGGAGTTCAAATGAAGTTGTGGTGTGATAATAAGTCAATAATTAGTATTGTCAACACCCCGTGCAATATGATAGGACCAAACATGTGGAGATTAATAAGTTCTTCATCAATGACAAGCTGAATAGTGGATTGCTGGAGTTAAGACATGTGACCACCAAGGATCAAGTCGTTGATAGTCTCACTGGTCTTAGTTTACCCGACTGGATTAGATTATGTGATAAGATGAGTTTAGTGGATATATTTCATCTATTTTAAGGGAATGTATATTTGTTTATTTTACTTATTTATTTGTTTATTTATTATTATTATTTTCTCTCGAGTTGGGCTATCCACGGCAACAGTCTCCCCATCTCTTTTGAGAGGTGGTGGTATGACTGCGTACATTCAACCCTCCACAGACCCTGTCTAAGGACGTGATTTTAGGGTATGTTTGGTTTGATTTGATTTAGGGGAATGTTGGTATTTATGCGTACTTTCTACTAGTACAATGATCTATTAGGAAATAGGTGCAGGCACCCTTTATACGTGTACCAAGGACCTTTGAATTGCTAATTGTTTCGTTATGATTGTTGGAGCTTTTAAGGTTGATGTCGCGAATTGGACACCTTTTGCCCCATTGACAGGAGCGACAGTGGTCTATCCAAAGGCCCCAGTTATGGTTTTCTTACAAAGTTAAATCCAACATTTTGATTCATAGCCACCTTGTTAAGTTATAGAATTTATTTTGTCATTCAAGGCTATCAAATATTTTCAGTTCTAACTCGTTTAACTTGCCCTTAGGCATAATGGCCAGCCTCCTGACTTGTGCTGCTCTATACATAGCAGTCTGCTTGGTCATTACTGGAATGGTTCCATACCAACATCTTGGAGAAGAAGCACCATTGGCTCAGGCTTTCACCTCCAAAGGCATGAAATATGTGTCTGTGTTAATAAGCTTTGGTGCTGTTGCAGGACTTACAACGACACTTCTAGTCGGACTCTATTTACAGGTGACTTTCATTTATCGGGTTCAGAAACATCTTATATTTGATCAGCAGCTGATGCGTAACCCTTTCTTTTAATATTAGCAGTCTCGGTTATATTATATCTCGGACTTGGAAGGGACGGTTTGCTTCCTGCTATATTTGTCAAAGTACATCCAACTCGACCGTTTGGGTCGGTTTTGTTGCTGGCAGGGTTCCAATAGTTCCTTCTATCAGCATTTTCTTCAACATGTTTTTATTTGCTCAGGAAATTTATCCTGCTCTAGCATTGTAAGACAAGACCGATGATAACATTTTCACGTCATATGACCACAAGAAGAAGTATCATAAGTGCGGTTATTCAGTTTTATGCCAACTTTCTCTGCAGCTCCACTATGAAGGCTGAGATTCATAGCCCTCAGCATTGTTACAGTCAGTATCCACGCTTTCTACGGGCAGTTTCACGCCAACCCGTAATGACAAACGTTTCAATTACCATTTTAGCAGAACAGATTTCAGCTTCCATGCAAGTTCCAGTGTTTCTTTTTGCACATTGTCCACTTCCAATTGAATAGCTTTGAGCAGCATGGATGGATTCATCATTAACTTTGTTGTTATTAGGTCTCTGCCGATGAAAATGCGGCCCATCCAGCCAAAGCCAGCCGGAAAATAGCTGATGGTAAGCTTGGATTACCTAATGCATGTGAGTGTTTATGATGTGGGATTGCATGTAATCCTGAGGAATAATCTGATTTATTCGTAATGGCAAATGCCAAGCTATTTGCAATAGGATTGCCTGTATACAGTCAAAACAATATAAATGAACGATCATTTTTATTCGCTTCCTGATCATCTCTATTCTTCACCTTAATCGCAAACAACATCAGAATAGAATCCTATGGTCCTCCTCGTGCAATCTTGAATGCTCAGCAGTTCCACATCAAAGACTTCAAATTGCTTTGAGCTGAAAAAAGTTGAAGGTCCCACCTGTGGAAGTAACATAACTTCAACTTGTGAACGGCACACAGACAATTAATACAAGCCAAACAAGAAAAAATCTAGCCGTTGGCTGTCTGGCTGTCAGGATTGAGTTTTTGGATGTGATGATTCAGAAACCAACAGATTTTGAGGCCAAGCACTGTATGCATTAACTGAAATCTAGAATTGCTATGATGCTTATCTTGATGCATTCATAGCAGGAAATCTATTCACTCATTCGTAGACTCAAAACAAATGAGAGTCATTCAATTAAAAAGCATTCTCAAGGTACAGGAGGAAGATAATATAGTATGTCTATTAGCACGCATGAGGGAAATATATAGCTTACTGGCGGCCCCAGTTCCGGAGGGATGATCATCCTCCGTTTTCCTCCAGGCTTCATTTCTCTGATTCCTTCCTCAAATCCTGTGATGGGTCTTCATTCTCTTTAGTTATTTCATTTCTAATGAAGGGAAGGGAAGGGAAGGGAAGGGAGAATCTGGAGTTTTGGTACTTCGTTTAGTACGCTCATATCATGTCACCTGGAATCAATGCATTATTGCCCAACCGAACTTTAGCAGGTGAACCTTGTAAATAAGTACTGTCTATGCGCCGGCCTGCCTCATTGTAGCCAATGTAGTGGAATTTCACCTACAGAGAAAAAGGACCTAAAATTTAGCACCATTATTAGACAGTTATTTTGCAAGTGTTACACATTCTGTAATTGTTCACGGCATCTTGCAATACACCACGATAACTCTCTTGTTCAGATAGTTGATTGCACATCAATAAGTACTTCCCAGGAAGAAATCCCAACAGTTCCAAGAAAATAAGTCAAAGAAAGAGAAACCTGCTGACCAGCCTTTGGACATTCGCCATTGCCAACCGCAATGTCCCATACGATGAGACCTGAATCACGTGTAACGTACTTATCTGTTGCCACTACTTTAACCGCAAAACCTGAACCAAAGATTTGTAGTAAGAGAACTTCACAATCATAAAGAGAGAACTTTTGACTCATGTTGGGTATGAATGCAACAAACCTTCACGAACAAAATTAGGGAAATCATCAGGTACATTGTTTTCTCTCTGGATTCTCTTGTTCTGCTCTAGTAGGCGATTTTCATCATAAGGGCTTTGTTTCTTTGTTTTACCATAGCATGGCAATGCTGGAGATATGCTTGCTCCAACCAGAAAAGTGATCAGAAGAAGTCTTCGCCCCTGTTTCTCCTCAAAGTTCAATGATCCCTCAGCCTGTTCTCTAGCCAGTAAGATGAGTATAAGCAGAAAACTTCCAGCAACAGAAGTTACGACTGATTTGACCGGAGAAAAGTATGGAATTACGACGAGATCATGTAATCTTTACCTGTTTCCGTGCAAATTACAGCACGAGCAAGAACTCAATGAATATCTCATCCTGCTTGGCAATGCTGACCCATGAGATAGATAGGTCGAAAGAGTAATCCCTGGAGAAATTGGCCATGTTAACAAGGTAGATTGTAAATTATTTTATAATGCTAAGTCTTTGCAAGAAAAAATGGCACTGTGCTATCTCCAGATATCATATGTATAGATCCAAAATTATTTTCACTCTCAGCACATATGGTCCTGCAACTCGAAAAAATTGATTTCTTCAACAGTGTTGAGACAGACAAAACTTATCACCTCCGACTACTCATCTGAAAATTCCTGACAAAGAAATGCAAATCCTCACCAAAACAAATTAGAAACGTTAACTTTCAATCTGTTCTTGCAACTGCACCCAAACAAAAATTATCCAAAAGTGGGTGTACATATGCTTATATCCTTTCGTGTTCCGATTACAAGAGTTCAGCAACATATTATCAAACATTGTAGAACATATACGATGTGCTAGTGAGGGAGATAAGAGAGAGAAAGAACCAGGAGCTGGAGGATGAAGAGGATAGAGCAAAAGCATGGCCTTTTCGAATGCAAACCGGGAGCTCACTGGAATCATCTTTATCTAATTATCTTCACTCTTCAGTTGGTAAATTTTTTCATTACATTTATATACAAAAGGAAATACTTTACTACCCCTCTTTTTTTTTTGTTCAAACGCGTTTTCCACTACAAATAAAAGCGCTTCTTTGGATAAGCAATTCAAGAGACTGAGAAGTAACTTTCTTTAAAATAAGATTAATAAAACAACCTATTATATTCACAAAATAACCATCTTTTTTTTTTATATCAGAGGTTTCCGAACTCGAATGATCACCCGTCCGGGTACATAACACGGCGTCTTCCATACATGTATCAGTCACACATGTACCCGTTAAACTGCAGGTACAGCCCGAGGACTTAGCCCCAAAGTTTTCGTTACCAGAAGAATTCGATCTCTGGATTTCTGGGTATGCCATGAGATTTCAATCAATTCACGAACAACCCTTAGGATTACAAAATAACCATCTTTAATTAAAACTATCTTAATATAATCAAATAATATAAAATAACCTAATAAAATGACTGATAAAGTGACTCTAAATAAATATTCACAAAACAAGATTCATGAAATACCCATATAGATATTTACAAAATAACCTTATTAGATTAAAATTACCTTAAATATTATAAAATGACACTAATAAAATGACGCTAAAGAGAGCCCGAGACTCGAATGCCATAAGAACTCTTCCATGTCTTTACAATCTACACATTTAAATTTCTTACATGACTGTTCAGACTTTACATGACTGTACACTTACCAAATCTAGCATTTCTAAACCTCAAAAGAATGTATAAGAAACGCTTCTCTGGCAATTGTACAAAGGCTCAACGAACAACAGAAAGAAAAAGTACAAGGTTGGAAAAACCCATCTTATTCTTTACCAGATCAGAAACTATGCAGATACTGGTATGCGTCGTTCGTTCCTTCAGTTCAATAAACGCGGATATCAACGCCCATGCCATTTCTCACTGGGCTGGGCATCTTCTTTCTTGATGTTTTTGGTGCCGTGTGGCATCTGAGCCACAGGCAGGAAAGCCTGGACATGGCCGCTTGGCGAGCAAACTGCACCCTGCAGGCAAGATTGGCTTCAATCAGTGTCTTCTGAGTTGCTGCATCAGAAGTAGTGTTGTTGTCTTCCTCATATCCGTCGAGGTCAGATTCAGTGATTAACACCAAGGAATTGTAATCCAGATCGTCAGGGATGACTTTTACAGGGAAACTTAGAGCTTTTCTCGGCGAACTATTCCCACATAGGTCAGCAGCCTTGGGTTCCTTTAATCCATTGTAATAATTTTGAACAGCCTACAATATAGAATATTTCAATCAAACTCGAATTATAGCAACTGAGAAGGGGGTAACAGGAAAGAGTAAGGCATTTCTGCTTCTGGAAATCAATCATACCTTCCACTGGGAGGAGGCGAGTAGCACCCTCGGCCTAATAGATCTCACATACTCGTATGCCGCATCAGGTGTCATTTGTCTGTGCTTAACCTGTAATCATGGGTGGTCAACTTAGCAATGCGTATCTCAAATAAAGAAGGATACCATGGAAATTTCTTTCTTTGATGAGGCACACCAGGTAACAGAGTACAATTGTAGTGCTACGTCCTCGGCCAGCTTTACAGTGAACGTATGTAGTTCTCCCACGGAGTGAATTGCCTGGGAAATGGTAAAAATTGGGGAAACGAGATATGCCATCTTAGAGTATTAAAAGTGTTTATTCAGATTACCATGGATAAATTGTACGGCTTGACTGATATCCTGGA